>OMNW01014040.1:9771-21998 GCA_900303245.1 Selene dorsalis
GCTAAAATAGTATATAGCTATTGAGGAAACTGTGCTTAATAATTTGGTGGTAAGAAACACATATGTAGATTCTCTAACCTTTTAGCGGAGTATATATCAGAATCAGCATCAGATAGATTAAATGTTTGGAGAACAGACACACAAGAAGATATGAGTGAAGAAGATTGGAGGAGGGCACGTTTTAAAACTCAAAAGAATTCAATTAACACAAGATTAAAATTGATTCAGTATAAGTGGTTAATGAGGGTTTACATAACCCCTGTTAAATTTCACCATGTCTCCCCTAACATCCCTGATGTTTGTGTTAAGTGTCTGACTGAAAAGGGGACTTTGATTCACTGCTCATGGAAATGCCCTGAGATTCTGGTATTTTGGGAAAATGTAGTTTTATCACGGATAATTAAGTGTAATGTTCCTTTGATGTCAACAATCTGTCTACATGGAATATACCCCAAAGACTCTATCAGAACTACAAAGCAATTGACAATGATTGATTTTGGACTTCTCCATGCAAGAAGAGTGACTGCATTATACTGGGAAAATGTAGAACCACCATCACTGGCAATATGGAAGAGGGAGCTGATGATTTGTCTCGGACTGAAGAGATTGACATACATTGTTAAAGGTAAACATAAACATATATATATATATATATATACATTCGACATAAAGTCGACATAAAGTCTGACATGCACTTGAACCTTCAATAAAAATGATAAAAGTCTAATGTTATTTTCAGTATTGCTTCAATAAAACTATTTCTGTGGGTACATGTTCTGTGCAGATAATCTTATCAGTGTGTAGTCAAATGTTTGTTTACTTTACATTTATCCACCCACCCACAACAAACTAACAACAAATTATCCTTGTCCTATTGGGAACCCAACGTTTAGCCCACACATAACAAAGCCCCAGTCCTTACCCTAACAATACCTTACTTAAGCCTCACTTTAACCATCCCAACTGGATGTCTCAGCAAGAGTCAAGCGTTTTAATTTGGATAAAATATAGTGGTCAGCCCGTGGGTAAAACAAGCCCACACACGGCCAGACCAGCTCCCCCGCCCTCATCCATCTCTGTCCAGCCTCACGCCGTCTCAGTCGGGAGCTAAACAGGGAGGGAGGAGCAGCGGGATCGGGCTAGGAACACTCTAATCGCCGTTGTGACTACGCACATACCCACCTGCTTTTACGCATATATTTTTAACACATTGTTTTTTTAACTAACGGAAAAATCGTGAACATAACCAGGGTGCTGGAGACCGGGAGGACGGCATGGGAGAGCACACGGCGTTTCTGCTGTTACTGGTGGCGACCTTGACGCTCTCAGCCGAGGTGAGTACAGGGGAGAGAGCTACGGCTGTCGGAGGGAATCGGTAAGCCGTTCCCTGGCTCCACTCAGCAGCGGTGGGCCTGCAGGCACACCGGGGCCGCGGGCGGATCGCAACCGAACAGACAAACTGACTTACTAAAATAACGGTTAAAATGTAAACGTAGCGTAGGTTATAACGTCGCACTGAAAACACGAATACTGTGGAACCGTTGCAACAAATGGCTCTGCCAAAGATATCATCATTAGTTGGTTTATCCGAGGCCTACACTCATTTTGACCCAGTATGTTCATTTTTCCTTGACAGATATCAATCTGTGGGTTTTAAGAGCTCATATGTAAGTCAGCTTTACAGTGTGCACATATTCACTGCGTAGAATTAGCAAACCAAAGCTACCGTGGCCTACCGTTAGATGTCAGTGATTGACAGCTTGGCCCTGCCGTGTTGGACGTGTTTTTGTTTGTCTTGGCGTGATTTTTTAAATCGTCGGTCTCTTGTAAAGCTGTTTTAAAGTGACTAGTCGCTGCCCTCGTTTATTGCAAGGTAGATAATTAAGTTAAGTTCATCATACCGCTGCAGTAAATATGGTCAACGAAGCTAACGTTTGTTAGCTTTTTTCAGAAAATGACACGGATTGGCATGACAACCGTGAAGAGCTAACACGTCAGTCACTTAATCCAGATTTAAAAAAACGTTGACGGGTTGAAACAAACGCCGTCATACTTCGGGTATATGTGACCAATGCAACACAAACAGTTCAGCTTTGGTGTGGATAACCAGTGTCCTCTAATACCTAACACCTGGACTTTAGTGCTAAAGTGGAGTGTGTTGCTGGTTCTCTTGGTCCAGCACAGCAGCGTTGCAACTGCAGGGTGATGATATTGCTCAGGAAAATGGGAAAAAAGGATGCAGCGTTTTTAGTTTGACACAAGCAAGATGGCGCCTGCTGCTTGCTGCTGTGCTGGACCATAGAGATATACCAAAGAAGGTCTCTGGATATAGAGAGCTGACTTACAGTCACAGCTAAGGACCAGCTGGAAATGGGATGAACAAGGGGCCTGCATTGCAATATGTATATCATTGGATGATTACAGTTGAGTTTTCATAACAATGCTGCAATTGCGGATATGTGCTTTTGTAAAGTGTAGACAAATACACATATAACCATCCCTGCCTAAAAACCCTGCTGCAGGAAAATATTTCATTACAGCACTTCCTGAATTATGTGGGACACACCTTTTCATGGTTCATTCAAAATTTTCTCTTTACTAGTAACTATGATGACTGTACAACTTGGATCTGAACCAGTAGTGTTCAGTTTTTTTTGTGTGTGCTACGGTTTTATGACACCGTTCCCACCATTACTTTATGCTAGAGCTCTATTTATATGACATATTGTTGCTGTAACATTTGTGTATTTTAATAGTATATGTATGATAGGTTTCAGTAGATCTGTTTCATAGTCTACTGATGTAATCTAGTGAAATACACCCATTGTTTTGCAGTGTGTGCCATTTCTGTGCTGCATGTCTTTTGATGCTGCAGGCGGGGTCATGATGGAAAGAGTCACACAGGTCCTGCAGCGTCTGTACTTAGGTGTGATAAACTATGTGCACTGTAAATACTTTCACCCACACTCGCCTTTGAGTCTCAAAGGTATTTTTGAGCTTGTTTGATGTTAGACCAGGTCAGAATGGTTTACCTCAGTGTAATCCCAGGAAAATAATCACAAGAGCAATTTATTGGTACCACATGGCTTGATGCAGTGTTGCCTTGTATGTTGTCTTTATCAGTGTTAGCTACTCAGAGTGCATATATGAACAGCTTTATATGGATTCATTTGCATGGTTCAGTGGTAATGTTTAGCTACCATTTTGAATCACAACCTCATCACATCACATTCTTTAAAAGATTGTTTTGTTTTACTGTTTTGGTTTAAACAAAATGAGCGAGATGAATGTGCCGAGGTGCTAAAATAATGGAGGTGCACATGTGAACGAATGATAGATGAACAATGGGCTGATAAGGTGGGAAAATAGTAGTTTAAGTGGAACTAAATGCACCATCCCACCCTGACTCACAGGTGGATAACATAACATCTAGTTGGAATTAGTCATCAGTCTTTTTGGATGTCTACTAGAATGAATAGATGGTTAAAAACACATTGGAACTTCTGTGTTCCCCAGATGTAGAAGAAAAACATACTAAGGTGCAGACAGGCACTGCATATCTTATTGGACAATAGAAGGCAAAAGCCAGATCAGTCGAAACACCATAGTGGTTCACAGCTGGATTTTTCTGTGGTTCTGTATATTTTTCTATAATAGGCTAATTGGCATTCCTTTACACCCATTGCGCTTTCTCATAACACAAGCTATCAGTAGTCCTCATTTAAACCGCTTAGCTGTCTTGCATTGCTTCAGCTTAAATATTAGGTCATTTTATTTATTTGTATTTAGTGGTATTTAGTGGTATTATGGAGTGATTCAAAAGAGGTCCTTATCCTGATGACTCACCAATTTCAGCACTGTAGAGAGAGCCATAGGGACAGGATTGCATGTGAAAGGAGTTAGAATAAACTGACAGGGACTAAATATACATAAGCTGCTTCAGGAGATATGGTGAAATTATACAGCCTTGATTGTTGTTCTCCCTTTCTCTTGTCTCCCCAGGTGCCTGCTGATGACTCTGTGGGTTTGCTAACTGAGCCTCAGGTGGCCATGTTCTGTGGCAAGCTCAACATGCACATCAATGTGCAGAGTGGGAAATGGGAGTCTGACCCCTCTGGCACCAAGAGCTGCATTGGCACCAAAGAGGGCATCCTGCAGTACTGCCAAGAGGTATTTAAACAGAGCGAGACAGCAGTGCAGCAAGTGGGAATTAGATGGGGACACAGAGAGTCAGAGCAAGCAGATAGAACAAGAAGGCAGGTAATTGTGTAAGAAAATGACAAAAATCTTTCACTGTTCCACAGGTGTACCCAGAGTTGCAGATCACAAATGTTGTGGAGGCTAACCAGCCTGTCAGCATTCAGAACTGGAGAAAGAAAGGCCGCAAGCAGTACCGCAGTCACACACACATCGTGGTGCCATACCGCTGCCTGGGTAAGCAGTTTTACTCACACTGGTGTATGCTACTGGGTGTGGGTATGATTGCATGTGTAAAGGAGCATATAAACCACTTGTAACAAACAAAGACATGTTCATGTTGCAGTTGGAGAATTTGTGAGCGATGCCCTGCTTGTACCAGACAAGTGTAAGTTCCTGCACCAGGAGCGTATGGACCAGTGCGAGAGCCACCTGCACTGGCACACTGTTGCCAAAGAGGTGAGAAGACACAAGAGGATAACACTTGATCTCACAATATGAACTTCATATGGTTTTATTGTGTTGTAATGTATAACATTATGTTCCAAGGAATTAATTCATTTGTGATTGTTCATCTTGTGCAGTCACCCTCAGAGACAGTCAAATACTAATTTTATTTTCAAGCCTCTATTATAATAGATAATCTGGGTATCAGTGCTACTATGTGAGGGCTGAAGTAACTGAATATTGTGTGGTTTCATTTTGGATGTTGTCCATATGCGAGCCACAGAAGCTCCAAGGGAGGCTATGAATAATGTCTGTTTTCACTGTTAGTCCTGCGGAGATCGCACCATGAATCTCCATGACTACGGGATGCTGTTGCCATGTGACATTGACCGTTTCCGAGGAGTGGAATTTGTCTGCTGTCCAGCAGAAGCAGAGCAAGAGTCAGACATTGCAGACCTAGAAGGAGCAGAGTCAGACGTCTGGTGGGGCGGAGCTGAGACTGAAGAGTCTGACAACAGGTGTGATTACTTGCACACATTCATCACAGGACACACACACACACACACTTGTCAATACAAATACTAAACCAGCCGCTGTCGTTGCAGCATGTCACGCCCATCGGACGCAGAGCCTGCCACCACAGAGGATGATGAAGATGAGGATGAACAGGAGGAAACCTATGAAAGGGATGAAAATGGTGATGGCAATGAGGATGATGAGGAGGACGAGGAAGATGAAGACATGACTGATGAACGTGATAGCGACGAGCGCAACTCTAACATTGCCATGACAACCACCACCACCACTACCACTGAATCAGTTGAGGAAGTTGTGCGAGGTAAGAAATCAATCAACACATGTTGTTCAGATTTTGTGGTTGTTGTTTTTTTTGTTTGTTTGTTTATTTCATAACAAGTGACACTTTTATGTTTTCCATGAGACTCAGAAGCTCACATTTTAATTCATTTTAATTTACCTGTGTGCACATATCTCAGCTGTGTGTTGGGCTCGTGCCGAGTCAGGCCCATGTCGTGAGATGCTGGAGCGCTGGTACTTCGTGCCTGAGAAGGGCCACTGTGCTCCGTTCTTGTTTGGGGGCTGTGGGGGCAACAGGAATAACTTTGACTCGGAGGAGTACTGCCTAGCTGTCTGCAGCAGCTCTTGTAAGTCCCAGGAACCGAGCCGTTCCTGAAGTGTCCACACAACAAGCCTGATTCCTGTCCTCAGGCTCCTGCAGATGGTCACTGTTGTCTCATTCAATTTCTCTGTTTTTTCCTGTCCTGAGTGTCTGATGGCTCTTTACCACTCAGAGCACTGACAAGTGGATTCTGTTGCTTGTCCTCAAGTCTTGTTTTGAGCATTATTTTCTCAATATCTTCGATTATGTTTGTATATAATGACTATATGTTTGTTTATCTTTACAGAAAGTAAATGAGGCAAAGTAATTTATTTTGCTAAAAAAGATACAGCGGGTGGGATTCTATAATGTTTCTTATTTTCAACAAATCTCATTTAAGATGCTTATCAGCTTGCTTACCAAGAGTTGTGTAGGAGGATTGATGCCATTCTTGTTTCTCTATGAATATGAAACTGCCACTAGCCCCTGTTATCTTGCCTTAGCACAAGACTGAAAACAGAGAGAAACAGCTAGCCTGACTGTTTCCATTCTTTATTTATCTAAGCTAACCAGCTATTAAACAAACAAACAAACACAAGAAGGTGAACATTCTTCTAACTTAATGCAAGATAACAAATAAGTGCAAATAGTGCAAAAGTGCAAAATGTTGATCTACTCCTATTAATCTCAGAACAGGGGTGTTAGGGTGTTACTCACTAAGCGGGACAGTGTAGATTTCAGTAGATGTTGCTCAAAAAATACTAAGTACCGGTATTTGTTGATTGTAAGAAAAATATACTTTACCACCAGCTGTTTCCTTCAAAAAGCTTTTGGACCAGCCATTTCACATGAGTGGAGTCATTACTATGTTTAATGACAGTTGAACATTGTAGTCAAAGAAAGTGAAAATCCCAAAAATTGGCAAGCGGATCAAGTGAGTGTCCCTGTTGGAAACCAGCCATGATGCTCTGTCTTTCACTCTCACATTAAGTCATTAATAAATATCCATATAATTTAATGCCTCTTTTCTTCGTTTTCTAACCAGTAACAATGACTGATACTTCTTGCAGCATGTGGACAAGGCAGTGTGAATTCTGCATGCATTGCTATACCATGTCTGTTTGCATGTAATAGCAAGGTCTCATGTCTGCTGCTGCAGCTGTGTAGCAGTTGTCTGACCTGGCAGTTGTGAGTCTATAGCGTTGCCAACATCTCTTAAGTCGCTGAGTGTGTTGATAACCTGGGTGTGTGTGTGTGTATGTGTGAACAGGGGAGAGTGTTTTTTAAGGTTAACGGGTTGATTTGCTGCTTAGAAGCTCCACACTCTGTGGCGCAGCCTCTGCCCTGATCCTGACTCGGCACTTTACATCTTATCTCCTCGCTCCCACATTAAACAAAGACACAGATGGACATAAACACACTCAGAGTGGGAAACTCGTCACCCCTTGTCCCCTGATGATCTGTGTCTCTTTTAAACCATGTATTAAAACTGTGTGTATTTAACTCTCATATGTTATTAACACGTGTTTAAACCCACTGCAGTGCTTGATGTCTTCTAACTCTCTGTTGTAACAGTAGTGTAAAGTATGTGTCTTGACTCGAAACTTTGTGACATGTTGCCTTCTTGGATTGCACTGTAGTTTTCAGAGCAGTATTCCTGTATTTACCTTTGATGCACCCTCCTTCCTTGTATTGTTATTGTTTTGTGTGGTGTACTGTTTTCTCTACTGCCCTGATTCCTGATTTGACTCCTGACTCTTGTTCCTCCCCCCTCCCAGTGCCGACCATGGCTCCCAGTCCTCCGGATGCTGTGGATCGCTACCTTGAATCCCCAGGCGATGACAATGAACACACTGACTTTCAGAAGGCCAAGGAAAGTCTGGAGGCCAAACACCGTGAAAAGATGTCCCAGGTATGTGTGAGTGGGTCATGGTTGACATTCAGGCTGCCCAGACATCTGAGCTGACATCACATAACCTTGATTTTTCAGTATGAAATGACGGCTATTGTTCCTGACATCACACTTTTTATGTCCAGGTGATGAGAGAGTGGGAGGAGGCTGAGAGACAGGCCAAGAACCTTCCTCGTGCTGACAAGAAGGCAGTCATCCAGGTAGGATACACAACACACCTTCACATTTACTTATATGCATTTCTGTACATGCCCTCAGATTCAAGATGAGTTATTGAAAATAATGTCACATAGGAGATAGCAGAAGTGGTTTGACATGAAAATAACTGAAGTTTGAAAACACGGACACAAGATTAGAACGTTTAACTAGAATCAATTCCAGTGTTTTGGAGTGTTATGGATTATCAGCCTGATAATTACTGAAACAAGATTAAAATGACCCTTATCAAAACTAAAACCATATGATAAATGCTGGTATTCATATTCAAAACAGTGGCGGTAATAATGCTTATTGTCATCTGTGTACTGTCTCTGCGATACAGCATTTCCAGGAGAAGGTGGAGGCTCTGGAGCAGGAGGCAGCAGGAGAGAGGCAGCAGCTGGTGGAAACCCACATGGCCCGGGTGGAGGCTCTGCTCAACAGCCGCCGACGCCTTGCTCTGGAAAATTACCTGAGTGCCCTCCAGGCCAACCCTTCACGGGTACTTACACATGCTCGCACATATGCACAAACATACCTTTGCACTTTTTGATTATTGTGAAGAACGGCCTGTTCGAAACAGGTCAGTGAATGCATCCTGGCTACAGTGAAAGACGGCCTACTCTACTGACGTCCTCTGCCACAGTCCAGTCTTTTCCCATACAGTTTTATGATGAACTGAATCTATTTTAGAGCACACAACATACACAAGCACATTTACAACGTGTATGTCAGAGTGGCTGAAAACAGTAACACACACCTGTTTATTTGCATATGAAGCAGCGAACCGAGGTTGAATCACAAGTGGTCCCCCCCAGACACATTTTAAAGCCGTGTGTGAAGTGATGTACTCAGACTTGATCACTTTGGTCGGATCACTGAAGACACATGTAATACTAGGTCTCTGAGGTGAGCAGCTGTGAAGTCTCTAAGGCTGCTGCTGAGGTGGGGGAGGTTGAGCTGAAACTGTCAGACAGACTCAGGGGATGATGTCAGGACTGCTATTGTTTCTCAAAATGTCAGTAAACCACATTCACTCTGCTGAGCAGTCGTTAATGGAGGCGGGAGCTGTAGGGTTGTAGTTTGTGATCTGTCTGAGCCCCTTCCAGATAGAAGCAGAGCAATTTTTTTTTTTTACTGTTGTTTTTCCTTTCTCACAACTGCAAAACGTACTCTGGCTCTCCTAAACACTGTTCCCATTAGCAACCTTAGATGATTGAGCTTAGCGGTGAATCAGGGTTTGTCATTCACTCATCTACTGGTAGCAGCTGAACCATCCCACTTACTGCAGCCCAAGCATGGCCAAACATCCTCCTCTGAAGCTTCACCGTTTTATTGCTTTGATGTCTTCACAACAGGTTTACACAGCTACAAAGCGTCATGGGTGCATGCACACAGTGACTGGTTTCTCAGCGGTGGAATTCACTCATGCTGTTGTTGTTGCTGTTGTAATGTAGCAAATATAAAAGAGTATGTGAACACATACAGAGCACATTTGTTTTTGTAAGGTATCCATAAATGTAATGACCCCACTAACACCTGCAATGCTGCCGCCACCAGCCTCGTCAGGTGCTGAATCTGCTGAAGAAGTATGTCCGTGCGGAGCAGAAGGACAGGCAGCACACGCTGAAACATTACGAGCACGTCCGCACCGTTGATCCCAAGAAGGCTGCACAGATCCGACCTCAGGTACTCTACACTTGTGAAACTAGGTGTTATATTCTAATAGGTTTTTTACACATGTTTTGTGGCTTGGGGTCTTCAGGAACTGGAACTTATTCGCTTTCTTCAAACCTCTAGGTTCTGACCCATCTACGTGTGATAGATGAGAGGATGAATCAGTCATTGGGCCTGCTCTACAAAGTGCCCAGTGTGGCGAATGAGATCCAGAACCAAGTCGGTCAGTGCTCATGCAACATTCATTCAGATTTTTTTGTCTTTTTAAAGTGGTGGTTTTTACGTTGGGTTGTGTCAGACTTCTTCTTGACAGGGAACAGTGGCGTTATGGGTGCTCTGCTTCTTGCTTGGCACATCACAGCAAAAAGCTACACTAACTCGTGGCTGTAGCTTGATATTTAATGTACTGGTAGGGGACTGTTATACCTTCTTATCTGTCCCTGAGCAATAAAGTGACTAAGCATATTTTGAAACTAGTGTCAGTCAGCTGGCTTTGAAAATCTGCTTTCACTGACAGTTAACGTGTTGTAATCTAGTGCAGATATCTCAAATCAATCTCAATCTGCTCATTATTAAGAAAGGGAGTCTAATTAAACCATCTTAAACTTGCTGTGGGAGTATACAGACTGCACTAATTAAATAACCCCGCAACCTCCTGTAGTGCTGAGTGAGGGTGAAAATGAGTTTTACAGCATGTCTGAAGTCCAGTGATGAATGCTGTGCTGAAAGCGCAGTAGCTTTTTCCTCAGTAATCAGGACAAGTGTGGATTTCACTTCACTTGATACGCATTTTTTTTTAAGTCATCTCATCTCATTTTGCTCTCACTTCTCCTTTCTGTGTGTAACGACAGTGTCTCTGTCACTCACTTTTTCCCACTTCTTCTTCCTCTTCATAGCGGTTATTGTGCAGAGGGTTCAGTCGGAGCTGTCTCAGCAAGTCTCTTCCCTGCAGAGCAACGGGCGGGTGAGTTGAGCTGAAACCCACTCACATATGCATGGAGTGGGCCCTGTAGAAGCTGCACGCTCTCGTTCACACATATAAATAGAATCACCTCTGCTCCTCAGAATGATATGGGCCAACACAGCGCTGCACACACAGAGGCTTAGATGCAGACAGGGCTGATTAAATGCAGAGAGAGGACATTTAAGAAAGACCACAAAGGCAGCTGCAAAATGAGTCCTTTTAAAGTTCAATGAAGAGAAGTCAAACAAAATGTGATTTTTCCTGATTGAGCCACAAAACAGGAAATTGAAGGACTATGAGTGACGCCTGACTCAGATTTCTAGTGCGTCAATGGGAGGTTGTGACATTTTCAGATGAATTCCCCTTCTGTGTTGACAGGTGGACGGCAGGGTGAGCTATGGTAACGACGCTCTGATGCCTGACCAGGCCTACAGCTCTGCTCCCATCGATCCTGGCCTGGACGGACTCGGCTTCATCCACCCCGAGAGCTTCAACCAGCCCAACACAGAGAACCATGGTAACACACACAGCAGTGATTTTAGACTTTGTTGTTATTGTTAAAAAGTAAGCTATTTATCATATAAATCACCTTTTAAGAAATAGAGATTATAAAGACCTGATCGAAGATTGGAGCCAGGAACAAAACACTTGATTGGTCTTAACAAAATGTGGAGTTTCAATGAGATATGAGCTGATAAACTGGTATAGATAATAGGTAGATAGATAATAATATGATATGTACAAAGATAATACATAATTTGACTTTGATCTTTTTTCTATTTTCATTGTAACTTGAAGTTGAGCCTGTTGACGCTCGCCCAAATCCAGATAGAGGACTGCCCACACGGCCAGGTGAGCAAGTGTGTGTGTGTGAGAAAGAGAGAAAAGAAAAGATTAGGTTATGTTTACATTCACGTGTTTATAATAGAACTACACACTGTATGTGTTAATCCTTTAGGTTTAAATTCATTATCTTCCTTCTTCAAATAGTAGTCCACACAGTTTTAAATCCTGCACCATTCGCGTGTTTGGTTGCCAGCAGTCTTTTCTTCACTGTCTGTCTTGGTGCATCATTGCATATTATTGCCACAGATATTGCAATGCATGACACTAATTGTAAAAAGCCACTGTATGTATCCATTTTGTTAAATTGCAGATAATAGAAATACAACTATTGCCTTGTATGTTGAACAAAGATTGCTCTTCCACCTTCAAATGATTTCATCCATTTGATTTATTACACACTTTGTGCGTACTCCTTTCTTTTCAGTGTCTGCCCTGAAGCCAGAGGAGATGCCAGAGGTACGGGTGGAGACTGAGGAGAGGCAAAATGCTGGTTATGAAGTTTACCATCAAAAACTGGTATGAAGCTCATTTACACCACAGCTCACTTCATCGTGTTTTTGTTCATTTCTTTGTGCACATGAACAGTTTTATTTTTTACTGGCAGGTGTTTTTCGCTGAGGATGTTGGATCCAATAAAGGTGCCATCATCGGGCTTATGGTTGGAGGGGTTGTCATAGCAACTGTCATCGTTATTACCTTGGTGATGTTGAGGAAGAAACAGTATACCTCTATTCATCATGGTGTAATTGAGGTAAAGAAAAGGGCTGATTGAACGTGTGTGTGCGTGCGTGTGTGTGTGTGTGAGAGTGAGTGTGAAATCAGTGTTGTTGAGTATCTTTATAAACCTTTTTTTTTTTTTTTTTTGTCTT
>OMNW01014040.1:22763-38525 GCA_900303245.1 Selene dorsalis
CCACACATCCCTGCTCCCCTGCTCTCAGATGACAGCTGTGCTGTGTTTGATGACATAACGGCTCTTAGAGCTGCTGATGGGAGGAGGGACTCTCAGAGCATTAAAGCCCAAGTGTTTCAGGTTTGTTTTTCAAAAAAGGATAAAAAAAAAAATACAGAAAAATATACATAATCAAAATATGTAAAAGTTGAAAAAGATCGAATGTTTTGTTTTCTGATTTTTTATGTGTAATATATTAAGACAGAGATTAGCTGTAAGTTTATGTAGTGCATGGCAATATTGATGACAGATACAGTTAACTGTATGTCGAGGTCCTGGGGAGTGGCCCTCTTCCTAGATATGTTAGCAGGATTGTACATTTGTAGTGTCTTCTTTGTGACCTTGTGATATGAAGAAGAAAAAGAGTATTCAGAATCTGGTCTGCTTTGATGTCACTCAGACTTGCTTTAACTGAATCTTGGCTCTTTATGCTCATCTCCATGCTTCACTGTTGTGTTGGCTGCATGGGCAAAATGCTCTATACTGTATGTAAAATATGAAGTGTAATAGTATCCGAAAGGAAGACGATCGTGTTACTGTTTGCGTTTTATGCACTCTGTCATTTTTGGAAGTCTTGATTATTATTATCACCAAATATTATTGCTGTTCAGTCCATAAAGCCAGTTCACACCGGTGCAGCGCAGTGGAGTTTATAGGAGAATTTCCAAGAGTCTGTCATTCCAGATTTATCATTCCACTGTTCCTCTTGATTGCAAATGTTTGGAAAATGGATCTCCAGCTCTCGGTTGCCCAGTTTCATAATCAAGCTCCACCTCTTTGTCTTTTTGCCCCTTGTTTGTGCATTCATCAGTCTTTTCTTTTCTAACCCCCATTCGTCATGTTTATACTCTTTCTACCCGTGTCAGCAATATTGTACAGTGCAGCACTTTGGAGTCTCTTGTGCGAGTAGTTGATAAACAGATGGGACTCGTTGGTCTGTGAAGATCAGAGCAGTTTTCTAGACGGTCCCATCTCTTCATTCCTTCACAAAATCAGACATGCACATTCTATTTTTCTAGATTTCCTGTGTATACATGTACAGTGCTTCTGTTTGTCCTGTGGTGGATATTTCTTTATCTGCACAGATGTTGTCAAGTCTCTAAATAGCCTCATTATCAATGGGAAGACGAGCACATCTCACATCAGCATGGACGAGACACATGCCCCGCTCTCCCTTCGTTAAGTTCATCACGCCACCTCCAGTTAAACATGAATGTGACATGCATATTGTGCATTTATACCACAGAAATACAACACATATCACCTCTACACGTTATATCCACACATGTACAGAAACACTAACTGAAGCTCTTAATCAGGTGAATGTTATAAATTTGTATTGATGCTCACCCCGGGTGTCTTTTGAAGGCTAGTGACAAAAAAAGATGCTTTTTTTTCTCTCATTGTCTCTCATGATTCAGTGACCTTCCTCTGTGTGTAGTTAAATGAACCATTTGCTTAGAGTAAGAAAAAGCTTTCTACATTCACTATACCATGAATAAAATTTTGAATGTACATATTACTTTCTGGTTGGCTGTCATAATTTAAGTATATTAAAAAAAAAAAACTTGAAAAGTGAAATGACTGAATTCCAGACATTAAGAAAAATGCTTGCCACTTTATTCCCCCCTAGTGGACAAAAAAGGGTCCAACAATTCAGGGAACAAACACTAAATAAAATACAAAACAGGTGCTCTATAAATGGAAAATATGAAAATACACTTGCCCTTGCGGCTATCAAAAACATGGAGTACCGGTATATACAGTGGAAACGATCCTAAACTACAGACGAGGGATACATCACACAAAGCTCATAACTGGGTTTTCAGTCACACATTCAAGCATTCAGTCCCATGCACAACAGCATCACTCAGAAATCACTCAAACATTCTCTGCCTCATCCTGAACACACTTCTGTTGGTTAGCGTTAAAGAAAAGCTAAGAAAAAAACAAAACCTTTTTTAACTGCCTCAGGCGAACTGGAGTAAAACTGTAAAGACATTAAGAAAGATGTTAATCAAAACACTTATCAGGGACCAGCTTTGCATTTCTGTGCTTGATATACACAGCTGTGTCAATAAAGAAATAAAAACTTGATTTGATTTCCAGTCAGCAGTGGAGAGTTAACTCTGTCTGAGGCGGCTGGAGAGCGCTGGGACGCGGCCTCCTTCAACTGTCCTTGTCTAATGTCATGGTGGCTAAGGTCACTGTAGTGATGGGCTGACTGTTGCCATGGATCTGCATGCGAGCCAGTTTCTTCTGCTCGCACTCGGTCACCAAGTTGTTAAGCTCAGCGGCGCTGTAGCCAATCAGAGTCCTCAGGTCGCACACAAACTTGTAGACAAAGCGCTTTCCCTGCACCTTGCTGATCATGTCTCCGTCGTAGTAATATCTAAAAGAGAGAACGAGAGTGAGAGTCTCTGTGTATAAGGTCGTACAAGGGGCAATTTAACTTATTCTAAGTTACTGAGTCTGAAAGCTGTCGGTGTTTACAACCTGATGGACTGAATGACAAAATGTGGGCCTCGTTGTTTTTGGAGCTCTATCTATAAGGACTAAAAATCAGGACATCTTGGCCTCTACTACTTTGACTTTGGCCATTTTAACTTGTTTTTGCAAATCCACTGACTATATTGGGATGAAACACTAAGCAGTAATGGCCCGAAATAAATATAACAACAAGAATGAACAGGAGACAAACCTGAGGGCTCTGCTGAGTTTCTCGTAGTTCATGGTAGGTTTGTTTTTCCGTTGGCCCCATTTCTGAGCCACAAGCTCAGGCTGATTGAGTTTGAACTCTCCCTCCTCGCCCACCCAGGAGATGCAGTCTCTCGCATCCTTGTCTGTCAGCAGCTCAAGCAGGAACTGCCACAGCTGGATCTGACCGTTGTTACCTGGACAAGCACCAGAGCATTTACAGTCAATCTCTTTTAAATACTCATTAAAATGACATGACCCAGTTGGCTCCATATGAACTACACCCAGACTTCTTGTGAGCAGCAGTTGAAGTGTATTACCTGTGCGGTTGCCAGGTGAGCTCCGCTCCTCTCCTCCTGAAATACGTGGAGCCCTGGGGCCACGGCTCTGCTTCAGTACCTTGATGGCAGTGGGTGTGCTCACCTGAGCTGGGATTATCTGCACCGCTGGAGATGCAGACGGAAGAGTTACAGACAGATACTTTGATTTTCAGGATGACTACTGGGCTGCATCCAAACATTACTTTCATAATCCATTAATTTTCCATGTTGTGACGTAATCAAAAATACTTTTTACTGTAACTTTCAGGAGGCAAAGGTGAGTTCCTTGTGTTGCTGAATTATCAATTACCAAACTCAAATATTTAGCGATAGTTTTGAGTCTGGGCAATGACATTACAAAGTGTTGCTGACTATGTGGTAATAAATATGCAAGAAGAATTTTGTGTTTCTCACATACATGTTTTTATCCACCTTATACCACTGAGGTCGAGAGCAGCATTACTAAGGTGAGCAGCCTAGAGATTTACCAGTGCCTCTGTAGCTAGGGCTGAACAGTGGTGAGATTAGATTTAGAAAGCCGTTATTTAGAAAATTAAGAGTATATACATTAATAGTATATTGTATTTCATAATAAAACGACAATAACGGCTTTCTGAATTTAATGTAACATTTTGGCAGATTGTTCTCTAGGATACTTACGCTGATCAATAGTGACTGTGGCGTCTCCTCCAGACTGGTCCTGGCTGGCCAGCACATCTGAAAATGACCAAAAACACACCATCATTGAGAGCGTGTTTACTTGACACACACACGCACAGTCAAGAAACCTACAACAGCTCCTTCTGCTTACATTTGCGAAGGAGTTCCAGGTGACTCCAGAGTATCTCTCCGTTGGGCACTTTCTGAAGGAACTCCTCTTGGCTGAAAGCGCAAAGCTCTCGACCTGGGATGTGAATGCTGCCTATTTCCATCTCGTCAATGTTAAACTCCTTCATCACCCACACAGCCCAGTGGATCACCTGGTCGGCCGACCACAAGACGGGATCTGAGGGAAGAGAGATAGAAAGAGATTCCTGATATACGAACAACCACATTCATCTGTCCCCATGTTAAAACAGGTGTTGTAAAGTGTTCCTCACCATATGGGATTCCAAGCCGGACCTGCTCTTTGCGGTAGCCTTCGAGTGCTGCAGCCCAGCGTGTAACCTGCTCTGACGTCTCATCAGAGAGACCGGACCTCTCCACTGCAATGAGCTGACCCTCCTCCACCAGAGCACCCTCCTCTCCTGCTGCGTCTGGATCAATCACCACTTCTACTGTTTCTACTGGCTTCACTATTTCCAAAATATTCAGCTTCTCCTCACCTGGACGAAGGGGAAAAAGAATAATAATTAACATTTGGACAGAAACAGCAAGGCATTGTTATATATTTGCTAATCTCTGTGAAAAGCTCCATATGGATGGTTTGGTGTTTTCTGGTGTGGTCGATACCTGGTTTGGCTATAATCTGCAGGCTGAGCTGCACTGTGCCGTCTGTCTTCACTCCCTGATCAAAAAGGCTGTGGTCAGGGTGAAGCTGAAATGAAGAACACAATAAATATCAGAATTCAAAAGTGAGACGACACATGACACTTGGCAGTAGGAGACTAGCAGATCTGAATAACAAACGTGCAAGTAACAAAACTATAAATTCATAAAACAATCTTGAAGGGCTCTGTCATGCGCATGTGTACCTGAATGTCCTGCAGGCAGATCTCAAATGCATCCAGTGATATTTGGACACGAGGCTCCAAAAGCTTCTTTAAATTGCCAATGGGTTCATTGATGTCGATGTCTTGCTGAATCAAATCGGACGCAGTGATCGTCTGCTCCTCAACACTGTGGGGACAAAAACATAGAGGGAAGAATTTTAAATGTGCAGTTAACTGGTATGTTTTATGACTATGCACCTCAAATTACCATCTTACTTACCCTTCCTCCAGACATGCCTGTTTCTCTCGTTCATCGATCTCGATCTCTATCATCTCTTCTGGTTCACTTTTAGACATTCTGTTTTATGCAAAGGGGGTATAAAAGAGAGGACATTTTAATGTTATTTTGAAATACTGACTTACAAATACAATTAACCAAACATTTTTTATTTGTTCCCAGTGATTCAGCTGAGTGTGATTAAGGTATCTATCTATAGTTTATTTATATGGTAACTTATCTAATAAACTTTATTAGTTTCATTATTGTTTTATTCATTATTATTATTAAATTATTTCTGTTTGAGAAACATCTCTCCTGACATTGAATAATAAATTAATTAATTACACAGGATAGCTTTAAATTAAAATCCTTATCCTGACTAAATAATTAGATTTATGGTGGTTATATATGTGCTTGTGTGGTTATGTATAATTTATTGTGAAATATATAGGAACAGGAAAGACATACTGCTGACTCAGACTGCATGGACCAAAAAGTCACCATACCCTAAATCTTTACAATTTACCCAATATTCACCTTACAAAACGTGTAGCTTTGCCATTTTATCAAATAACTGTATGATTTTTATTTGGAAGGCCATGCAATAAAAAACTTTCAGTGATACATGTTCATGTATATTAGTATATTAGTTAATGGCAGTGCTCATCCAGTAGATACAAAACAGACCAGTCTGGTGTGTGGCAACAGCATTAGTAATAGTATAAAGGCCCCTCGGCCTCGACTTCTCATTGGCCATGTGTGGGACAGTTCACTGACTGTTTCCACTGCTAACGTTAGCCAACTCGAGGGCGAGGCTTTGGCGTCTAAAGGCCAACCAGTAGGCCATCGGTGCCCCCCTAAAAATAGTCACCAAACATAAATACAAATCACAGACGCGTGTCGGTAAAATGTATATGTCTAAAATGTATGCAAAAGGCTACACGTGTGACTGCGTTGAAGCTGAACCAAATAAGCTACGATTTTGCACGCGAATTCACCACCGGGGCGAGGCAGCCCGCGACACAACCGTTGGTCCCTGCGTGCTAAACAACGGTTAAAATATCCCTTAAACCGCGCTGCTCATCGTAACCTAAGTAGATGTTTATGAAAGCACATTTTAACTCTGGACGTAGAAAACTTTTAAAACGGAAATAGAATAAACGGAAACAAAACAGCATAGGGCAAATGGAAAGGAGCCGGAAATCCTGGCTAAGGTTTACAGCGCCGTAAGACTTCCGAGAGCAGCCGTGTAAAATACGACCCAAGTTTTAGAGGAAAACTGCCACACAGACCGGTTGCGATGTCGGCAACAGATCGAAACAACGCTCGGGTAGACAAAAACTGCGACTAAACAGAGAAGTATGGACTAAAAAAGCGTAGTCTTTGGATGAGTGCGCACTGTGTGTGTGTGTGTTTGTGGCAGGACGGTGGAGAGCGCCGCTGCAGCATTTCTGTTAGCAACTCGGCTAACACTGAAGTGGTGTAACTAACTTTGTGGGGCCATTTCTCATTTCCACATAACAAGAGATCAACAGAAGCAACCGTGTAAGGCACCCATGATAGCATAGCTTTGTTTATAGTGTTATGGTAGGCGCCATTTCCCACGACGCTAACCAGGAATCAACAACAGCTAGTTAGCAAGTGAGCTACAAAACAGCGGGAAGAGTCCGAGCACGACAACCACGACTCTAACAAGACCACAATTTAATACACTTTCGCCACAAAAACGTCCAACTCAGAAAGTATCCCTACCTGTTAAAGTTCAGGCCTTCAAATGTGTTGAATTATGTTCAACTGTGGTGGATAAGCAGCCAAATTTCACTCACAGTCGAGACGTATCATGCAAGTTATTTGGTGAAGTACACACACTGAGGAGGGCGGAGACTAACCGACAAGACTAAAGTTAAAACTAAAGCTAACATCAGGATTAAATGTCTTTCATCTTTCTGCACGGCCTAATTTAATCGTGTGTTTTGATTTTTGATCAATTTATTTGTAAAACTGCGTATCCATCGTATTGACTTGGTGTTTTGATAAAGTAGACCAATATAGCTTCTCCAATGAGTTAAGTGGCGCACATTTGAATACATTGTCAACACTGTACATTTCTCACCATCTTTCATGAACTAACGTGATTTTTAAGTTCTTCATATGTGAGGTTCAAGTCAAAAGTCCACTTGAAATATAAATGGGACCTGTATAAGTGTGCCAATAAATA
This sequence comes from Selene dorsalis, assembly GCA_900303245.1. NCBI lineage: Eukaryota > Metazoa > Chordata > Actinopteri > Carangiformes > Carangidae > Selene > Selene dorsalis. The sequence continues at coordinate 29,970 of OMNW01014040.1, forward strand.
CAAGAAGCTAATTTAGATATTTACAATGGGGATGGGATGAAACCACTAGAGGGCCATGGGGCAAGAGTGAGCTGTCTCACCCATAGAGTCAAGGGTCACACAAACACACACATTTGACAAGGATTGAACCAGCCAATTTGTCTTTAAGAATATACACTGTGTAAACATGATATATCACAGGTAGCAAAACTGCATTTCGCACATGTCCCCTCCAGGCTAATTATAAGTTAAAGATTCAAGTCAAGTCAGTTAAGGGCCCTTGTAATTTCTGTATAGACACATTGAACTATGCCATCAGGCTTATTGTCTGGCTCTTAAAAAATGTTTTTGTGGCTAAATGAGTTGGTACAGCTATTTGTTTGTAACAAATGGCCTTTTTGATGACAAAGCAAACACTACTTGACAATTACCAAAAATATACAGTCTCACTCTGAACTTACTGATTTACTCATTTGTTGTTTTATGGTATTGCATTTGTTTGGTCATCAAATATTATCTGATGGACAATTCAGTACCTGTTCATGAGATGATGTTATTGTGTTCCAATGTTTCTCCTTTAGCTCTTGCTTGAATTTTGTGATGAAGTGCAGATTAAGTGTTTTATTAAAAAACAAAGTTGTCTCATTTGTGGCTTTTATTGTTTTTTGTATCTAATGAAAATGTAAAATAATTTAAAAGGAAAATGCTAATAGGAAATCTTTTCGCAGTGTACCACTCCCGTTCTAATGACAATAGAGAATTAACATAATAATAAAACGTACACAAACCAAAGGGGCGTTGTTTTGGTGCAACTTATTTAAAACAGGCTCCTACAGTTAATGAAAATGGCAGCCAACATAATTTAACCTGGACAAGTTTAAATGGTAAACTGTAGAATATTAACATCTATCTTTTAGATGGTACACTTAAAATATGAAATAATTGGCTTATTATTTTGAAGCGCATGTACACAGACAAACAAACCAGCTGCATGCACAGTATGAAAGAGACTCTTGTTTCGAAAATTACAGTCGCGGCGGAAATGGCCGATTGTCTCGAATGTTTCCGGGTCGCCTTCAAAATAAAGATCCAGTTTTGAAGTATCTTAAAATGAAACATTTTAACGAATGGACGTTTTACAGTATATCTAAGTTGGACTAATAAACCTTTTCAAATCAAATGTAATTGTATGTAAGATTTACATTGGCATAGTTTTCTCAGTACATCTGTCTTGGCATACGTGTTAATATTCTGCTTTTATTCTGAAGGAGTTTCAGCGGGACGCGAGCCTGGTGGTTGTTGCTGCAGGTTGAACACAGGCCAGTCAAGATGGCAGAGTACCTGGCGTCCATTTTTGGGACAGAGAAAGATAAGTAAGTGGATAACATTGATTCAATGACGCACGTGTTCGCCTGTTCCCCTCAAAGTCCACTTTGACTGTCGACGGTACATATATTTAGATGCGATGTTTTACAGTTACAGCTGGTAACGACACACTGGCTTTAGCTAATGCTAACATGCTAACGTCGGTAAAATACCGCGCCGCAGCCGTTAGGCTCGTGCAACGTCTTGGGGCTGAGCAGTTATCACGAGTTAGTTTTAATGAATTAAACTAGAATCGCACCACACGTTTAAACGACTTAAAGTGATACAGGGACTATTATGTACATATCGGTTCGGATTAACGGAAGCTAGTTGCTCTATGAAATCCACGCGAGTCTTTGTTCTAGTGGGGATACACGGGTAAACACCAGCAGAGCAACCTCGTTAGTGCGTGGTGAAAATCAGTCTCTGTAATCGTTTTAGTAAGTGAAAGGTAATCAGTGAGACCAGACATATTGACCAGAGATAGCTTCTCCCAACGTAGCATCACGCAACGTGGTTATCGTCGTACTTACTGTGACCGATTATATTCCAGTATCCGGTACTACTAGTACACGTGTTTTGTCTTAAAATGTTGTAAAATGCATAATCTCACATATAGGGCCTACCTTCTGAGTTAAAAATGTAAAGCCAATCTCATCTTTATTTCAGTCAGATGAAATATGAATAAGTGTACACTTTACAAACATCTGGTGCTTGGCAGTTGGCAATACTTGGTGTGATGCACTCATTTGTGGTTCATTCGTTGAAAATTAAATGTTCAAACCATGGGTAATTTTCCACAGATGTATTTCAGATGATTTTTTTCCTCTAATAATTACACTTCCTGTTTTAATATCCTGTATGTTAATTGGAAGTGTTATAATTTCCAAGTAAGTAACAAGTTGTCAAAACTGAACAGACAGCTGGTACTTGATAGTTTTCAATAATTTGTCTGAAGCTTTCATTTGTTGTCATAAAGGAGTTGTTGTGTCATGTCCAGCTCTGATGGGTAGTTACCTAGGTGCATTCATCAAAAAAGGAAAAATCTCTGAAGGGCTGTAAGCCGACCAGAGACTGGGTAATAACAAGGTCTCAGGCTTCCTTAGACTGTTGTGGCTGGGTCCAACATTTGCTTTGCAGTTTGTTTCATTTGTAGAAGAAAATTGTGCTCATAGTGTTTGTTTAAATATGTCTCCGTTTGGCCTAAGATGTAAGTTTTTATGTCCTCTGCAATCACTTTTATGTTCATCTCATCTTCATTTTCTCTTTTCACAGGGTCAACTGCTCTTTTTATTTTAAAATTGGTGCCTGTCGACATGGAGACCGCTGCTCCAGATTACACAATAAGCCAACGTTCAGCCAGGTAACGTTATAGTCTTTGTGTCAAATGTCCAACTATTTCATTTCTAGGTAAAAGCAGACACATGGTATCTATTCCCAAACCTACAAAGGAAAACTTAGAAACTAGAAACGGCCTGACATGCATATTATTCAGGATTCATATCAGTGTTGTGTTTTTTTTTTTTTTTTTTCTTTAAACAGGACTGACACTATACCCTCATAACCTCAATGGGGAAGGAGGTTGCTCCTTGACAGAACATAGTTACCGATAGTTAAAGAACTGTTACAGCCTTTAATAATTTGGGTTGGGACACTTGGTTAGTAGCAAAACGCGCTGAGTTTTTATGTACAGCCCTCAAACCTAATCATCCAAAAATGTTCATTTCTGTGTTTCAGACGATTGCCCTCCTGAACATTTACAGGAACCCTCAAAACAGTGCCCAGTCTGCCGATGGACTCACCTGTAAGTATCTGAACCCCTGACATTGATCTGTGACTGTCAGAAATACAAATTTCTTTGATTATAAACCCATGTCTTCTCCCTCTACGAGCTGTAAGTAGACAGGGGAGTTGTAAACAGGCGTAACAGTACTTGATGACACAGGCATTTAATTTACCAGTAAATAGATTACTAAACGTAAACCAATCGGTCACCTGTCATATCCTGACAAGACACTGGATGGAAAGGGAGAACACATCATATCTTCTTTAAATTGTCCCCCTTGTTCCTGATTAAGCTTAATTTACAAATATTTTGCCGCTGGAAATAAAGCAGACAGGTTTAGCAGTGTCACTGTAGTGGTATATTAGGACATTAAAAGGTAAGAAAAAATATTAATAGAACAGCTGTGAAGAAATCATAAAAGCAGTGCTGTCCTGTGGCAGTTGACATGAAGTGAACTACTGTATTGAAATGTTTGAGCTCCTCTGATGAAAGATGCCACTAACACTGTAAAAACAATCTTGTAACCACTAGGTGCCATCAGTGACATGGAGATGCAGGAGCACTATGACGAGTTCTTTGAGGTAATTCATGCCATTCTGAAGATACTTGTCAAACCATGGTACATATTTTCTTGCCCTTCGGCGGGTGCTACAGCAGCAAGCTATTGGTCCATAGCCAGACCTGTCACAGTCTTTTCTCAGTGCATAATTTCCCAAGATGTCAAACAGTTCCTACACTGAAATTCTTATTGTTGCATTTGTGTTTTCTCTGCGGCCCTGTCAGGAGGTCTTTACAGAGATGGAAGAAAAATACGGAGAAGTGGAGGAAATGAACGTATGCGACAACCTCGGAGACCACCTAGTAGGAAACGTGTACGTGAAGGTGAGTATCAGACATAATAAATTCACCTAAGTTACCATTACCATCGCACCACGCTTTGGACTCTTCAGCTCTTCAACTTTCTTCAGCTGCACCGTTTGTTTCTTGATGTTCTTTGTAGTTCCGTTACGAAGAGGACGCTGAGAAGGCCGTGATTGACCTTAATAATCGGTGGTTTAACGGACAGCCCATCCATGCTGAACTCTCTCCTGTGACAGACTTCAGAGAAGCCTGCTGTCGCCAGTATGAAATGGGGTGAGTGCTGACTGACAAGAACACCAAACACATCAATGAAATGAAATATTTTTGCACCACAGATGCGACTCCCCTGTCATGTAGTCCTATTTTAAGTTGCTCCCATTTCACAGGGAGTGCACTCGTGGAGGTTTCTGTAACTTCATGCATCTGAAGCCCATCTCACGCGAACTGAGGAGAGAGCTCTACGGACGCCGGAGGAAGAGGTACGAAATTATTCCCTAGGAGTACTAAGTCAGACTTACCCTTTTTAGTTCAGTTGGTTTATAGCAGTCATCATCTCACAACCTCTCCCTCTGCACTTCCACAGCCGTCATAGGTCTCGATCTCGATCGAGAGAGAGACGGTCTCGCTCTAGAGACAGAGGAGACAGAGGGGACAGAGGTCGAGGAGGTGGCCGTGACCACGAGAGACGCCGCTCCAGAGACAGAGAGCGTTCAGGACGATTCTGAAACACAAGCCATGACTACTTGTCCTTCCTTCCCTGTATCCACCCCAGATCTTTTTTTAAGTTTGTACCCTGCCACATCTGTTCTAGGACTAACTGAAAGGTACCTGCTTTTGAAGCTGTGACAGCATTGATGTACTTGTTTTTTTTTTCTTGATTTCTGAAAATGACTTTCACCTCATTAAAATTGAAACTTTTTACTTATTGTGACTGACTCGAGTCTTGATTGTGATGACAGGATAAATCCAGGAAAGACAGAAGTGCTTTGTGATATTTCACCCACACACGTACCATTATTAAACCCCACAGGCAGTTAGTTATTCACCTCGTTTTACTGCACAGACCTCCCACTCATAACTCTCTATCTGAATATCAAATATAGATAACCAGATCAACCACACCAACCACATGGAGCCATCTTCAAAACATACTCAGGGTTGACACTCACTGCACCTGCTATGCGGAGCGCTGAGTGTTTCTCTTAATGGTTTAACTCTTTTGCTTGATTTGTATTTTTTCTGTTGTTGTACCTCGACATCATTGCAAATGAGGGAAACCACAGTGATTTTTCGAGGCTTAAATAAAGGTTTGAATGGATTAATTTAAGCAGTAATGATTTACACCAGATGGTATTATCCACATGGTTCAAGCTTAAAATTCTTAAAATAAACAAAAGGCTAGTAGTTAATATAATGAATCTAAAAACTGCAAAAAAAAAAGTGCTTAAGAAAACCAGACCATGTAGATAATACAAAATACTAAGATATACATATGAAAAAGTCAGAGTGCACTTAATTAGGAACACCTGTAGGCTACACCTGCTGCTTCATACACTTATCAGCCAATCATAGCAGGGGTGGACGTCACCATCAGAAGACCACAGTGGTTTACCTGAATTCAGCACAGTGCAGTAGATCTGGATAAGTGAACAGTGAATTGACCGTGTGGAGAGTCGGAAACCCTGAGCACCGAGAGGGGGCGCACCGGGAAGCACAATTGGGGAAGCAGATGTCGGCCGAGCAGGTCAGGTGGGTTTAACCTGGGATGTGGGTGGGGCATGACTCCCTCTGCCTGCAGGAGGCTCCATGTCACGGAGAAACTGTGGTCTTCACTAACAGACAGGTAAGTGCACGATTTTCTAATTGATCTTCAGGAGATAAAGTATGAAATATCTTTCAGATCAATTTATCATGTCACATTTCTGAAGACAACACAGCTTTGATCTTGATTTACATACAGCATGCTGCATTTTAAGAAACCCAAAAGAGGAATATCTGTCATTTAATCAGTCCTATTTTGTTTCCTCTGACAAAACAGCGATTATGTGACACATTTGCAGTTTAAAACCGCATCATTACAAACTAATCAGTGTCCCCCTTTGTCCTTTCTTTTTCAGTCTAAAAGTTAAATAAAAATGGATTTTAAAACAATAACATCTGGTAGGTGGTTTTATGATCTACAGTCCAAAATTTACAAGGAATATAGACAAAAGTTTTCCAGCAACTAATAATTTTCATAAATAATCAGTTTGTCAGTCACTTTCTCAGTTAATTGCTTGGACCATAAAATGCCAGAAAAAAAGAAGTCTAATAAGATAGCTTGTAAAAAATAAGATGGCATTTCCACTCAGTTACAGAACACACCACCAGGTCCAGAGCTGTGATGTCCGTTAGGTAATGAAATGTCTGTAATTTCTTTATCATGGACTTATGTAATATTGCTTATGGATCTGATTCCTTATCGATTCTCTTATCAATTCTCATTGGATGAGGGAATAAAAGACAAATGGGTCTGTTTTCATTAATGCCTCTAACGACAATAAAATAGACAGGGCCTGCCTGGAGAGTTATGACATATTATGTTTCCATTTCATGTTTTTTGTGTGTCTGTTTTTTTCTCACTAGTTATTGTTTTTATGTAACATTCATTGCTGGCATGCACACGATCCCAAGGAATTGATCCAGTGAACCGGTTCTCATTTCCCACCCCTAAATATGCATGTCGTTAGAATTTAGCCCATAATGATAAAATTATAACATAAATGTAAAATTTAGCCAGATACAGGTAGGGGTCCGAAGCCTGTACATGTTTGACTGTAACACCTGTCCAATCACCTTACAGGTGACAGGCATGCCCTCTGTTTCTGAAATCCAATCTTTGGAAGATGCTCCTACTCTTTGCCCGCATGCAGTTGACCCAGACACCACTTGGGGTCAGAAGTCTTCCAGTGTGAATGAGGGTGCCACAGCAGCCGTCACCAGAGGAGACAGGTTAGGTGTAAATAGACTACAGGGCTGCGTGCGTGGATCTTGCCATGAGAGTGGAGAAACTGGTGAGATTAAGACAGAAAGCAGAAGAATGTATGCTGATCAGAGGAAGTGGATCCGCCCTGATTTGCCCAGCAGGTGTACCTGGAGGCTGGGGGCGCCGATTTCAGAGTCACCTCATAGTCACCCAGAACGGTAAAGTAAAGTAATGCTTTGAAAATAAGGACTGTCTAAGACACTGCTGTGTTCTTCCTCAGTCTCTTCAGTGTGTTTGTTTGTCCACTAAACTGTCACTAGGTTTAGGTGACATTAATTTTCATTTTCTCCTCCGTCCCTCAAAGCCCTCGGTGCCCCAGCATCTTACCCAACATCCTCCAGAAAATTGGCCAGACACCGCTGGTGCGTTTGAGCAAAATCCGAAAGGAGTTTGGTCTCAAGTGCGACATTTGTGAGTAAAAATTTTAATATAGCAATAATGAGCTATGGAGACACAGTGGTTCAGTGGTTAGCACTGTTGCCTCTCAGCAAGAAGGTAGGTGGCAGTAGAAGTAATGGTAGGCTAATGGCTGTACTAGGTAGGTAGTAGCTGTAGGGAGCAGTAGAAGTAGAAGTAGACTGGTAGCAGTAGTAGGGTGACATGGTGTTACAGTGGCTCTTATCAAGAACGGTCTTGGCTCGATTAGTAGTAGAAGTAATAGTGGGCTTGTAGCAGCGGTAGAAATAGTAGTAGGCTAGAAGCAGTAATAATAGTAGTAGTAGTAGTAGTAGTAGTAGTAGTAGTAGTATTGTTGTCCATAAAGTTAGAATACATTTTTTACCTTTTCTCATGAAATGATTGTGAAATGAATGATAGATAAAGTGTATATCTTCTCAAAACTTTATTGATCAATCTCTTCCAAACATATCACTGTGAAAATTAAACTACAATTAACCTTTATAATAGGTATAAAAAGAGGAATGTGTCAGTATGCCAGTGGGTACTCCACTTAGTTGCAGTCCAATAAGAAAAACTAAAAGAAAAAACAGTCCTAAGAAAACAATGGCACATCTGCTCATTTTCACCAAATTAATACATGATGAATTTTATTGCTGTACGTACCTGAACCCTGTGGAGTCTCACACGCTGTCTGGGCTTCTGTCCAGAGCGGCTGTTAGTGTTTTTGTGAGAAAGATAAATGTGATGATAAGAAAGAACAAGACTGGAGAGTAATATTTACTTTTCCCTTATCAGAAATTGGAGACACCTCTGGCCTGTAACAACACAGTTGTTGTTCTCCTTCCTGAAGCAGGAAGTAAACTGAGAGGTTCACTGTGTTCACTGCAACACAAGTGTTGGCTGGAGGTGAATGTAGCTCATATCACCTGCTGTGTTTTTACTGAAAGTCCTCCTTCAGGGAGTGAATCAAGAAGACAAACATCAAAGACATGCATGGAGAACAGCTCTCATTGCTTGTATCAAGGACTGTTACTAAACCTTCCTCCTTGCTGGCTCCGTGCATACCCATTAAGAAGGGTAACATTAAGGTATCATGTAGCCTGTGGCCTCATGTTGCTCACTGTGTGACTCCTGGGGGGGG
>OMNW01014041.1:0-14441 GCA_900303245.1 Selene dorsalis
GGAATGCATACAGCTGGGCAGCAGAAGTGGTTTATGCCTTAGGAATAATTTGCAACATTTCTGGTTTTGATGTTTTCCTGTCTCCCATGAAACATAGTCTGAGAGAAACCCAATGCATTAAATGCAATGAGCCCACAGAGAAACAAGCACAAGTTTTTAAAGTAAATTTTATAAAGTTCAAAGACAGCAAGCATCTGACACTCAAAAATAGATTTTATTTGAAGCGCCACTCCACTCTATATTCTTCTACCCACCATGTGCCTGCTCTGAACCATACCCAGGGGCCTTCACAATGTAATGACACATCACCTGAAAAGTTGCCATCTTTTATCATATGACATACTAGAAAGAATTAAACTCCTTCAAACAGCACGTAATAAATAATAAACAATAATACTGTACATACACATTGCTTATAAAAGTTCTAACTGGCCACAAATATACTTTCTAATGGCGAAAGCATTCAAGCTCTAATTTAAGTGCAGGGAAATGTCTCACATGCCAAAAACAGTTTTGTATATTGTAGTGTGGTAGGTAGCTTTTTTAGGCATAACAAATGAAGAGACAATGCTTCAGAGACAGATGAAACACAAATTCATGAAAAAGAAATGAATCCAAAGAGAGACAGGAATGACTTGTGGGGCTACATTGTTTGTAACAGCCCCTGACTAACTGACTCATCTACTTTTGTCAACACCTGTTCAACAATTTTACTTCATTTTACTGTTTCAGCACCCAGGACAGCTTAGTGTACCATCTTGCTCTTTTCAACAAAGTCTCAGAGCATTGGGGAATGGCCCTTCATTAATGTTTCAGTCCATGGGGGGGAAATTTCAGCTGTTTTCTGTATTTGCTCATTTTGTAGAGAAATGGTAAAGACTTAGCATGGTCCATTTCTCCCACACGCCTAATATAAAAATATACTAATTTTATCATGGGACACTCAAACCACAAGGCAAACCTTCTTTTCGAATTTGCAAATGAGCATTTGCCCATTAGAAGGCAAACCATGGAGTGGTGAATAACATTATACATCATGTATGTTTTATGATATGTATATTTATGTAGTCTTATCTGTAAACCATAAGCAAGAGATTACAGGGCATGTTTGTGTCACAGTGCCTCCGAGACGAGCTCTGGGACACCGGGTTGAAGGCACTGATCTTGCAAGTTTGCCTTCCACCCAGCCTCTCTTGGCTATTTAACCATCACAATAACTCCAAAGCTGTTTAATTAAGGTAATAAAAAAATTTGCATAGATCCTCTTTAAATAGCCTATATTAGGGGAAAACAACCTGCATGACCAGTCAGGAACTTGCATTCAATGAGCATCTGTACCAAACCACTACAAATGGCTCTTACAAACCAACTGTATCCACTTCGACAATGGGTATTCAAAAGCTACTACTGGAGGAGTTCCTCTTGTGTTGACTTTGGCATTGAACACTGAGAAATGGCTGAAATGGATTCTGCAGTCTGTTTCATCCAGAACAGTCAACACTTCAGATCGTCACCTTCAGTAATGTTAAGTTCATGAACAGTCTAGTTCACATCAGTGTAAACTGTTATTGATGCTATATTAATTGCACAAGTTGTCAGTGTTTGTATGACTGTGTGTATCAGGCGTCTTTGTGATCTTGTTACAAAGATATAAAGATTTTACTCTAAGGTTGCATCCAAACCGGGGTCATCTCATTTCAGCATCTTGCTCATGCATGCACAACTGCAGTAAGCAAATATTTGAAATTTTGTCTTCATCACTGTTGTAGCTAGGGACTGGCAATAGATGTCAGTGGTTTCAGCTGGATGCCAAACTGACTGCCTGTCAGCTCGTGGCCTTCAGTGGGAATATGCACTCCTGTCCTCACTCAATGACAGAAGATGCAAATATACCATAACACTGAGCCAAGCTAGAGACAACCCTGGAGACAGACAGACACACACACACGCAAGCTCAGTGTGTGTGGGGCAGAGAGAGAGAGGAGCAAGAACAAGCGTGAAGTCTGGTGAAAAGTTAAAAGCGAAAGACACGCTGGAGGTCAAGAGGTGGTAAAAAGAAGAAAAACAAGGAAAAGAAAGAAAAAAAATATTCATGGATAACATGTAAATATGTTTTACACATGGATGAACTTTAACTTAAACCTTGCATCACACTCATAACAGGTTTTACATCTTGCCTCTGTATCTGTCCTGTCTTATGTTCATGGGTATTGTACATGCCCTCTCCTGCTACTGCAGAACAAATCTACCTGCGGGTATAAATAAAGTCACCTGACCTGCCCGGACCTGAATATATACATCTTAGGGCGGCATGGTGATATAAAGGTTAGCCATGTTGCCTCTCAGCAAGAAGGTTCTGAGTTTGATTCCCAAGCCTGCACGGAGTCCTTCCTGTGCCTGCATGGCTTCTCCCCAGTTTCCCCCCCACAGTCCAAAGACATATGCAATAGGTGGGTCGTGGGTTGCTTGCTTCTGTCAGCTGGCGACCTGTGTAGTGTGTACCCCACCTGCCCACGCTGGGATTGGCTCTGGATAGCTACACATTTTTACATGTCAACTGGTGTCAGATAATCTGAGAAATGTGGACACACTGTTGTGCATTTATGCAGCTTGGCATGAAGAAAGTAAGTCCTGAAACAAAGCCTGAGGACATACTGACGCCTGAGCCTTTTAAAAAGCTGCATTTGTCAGCCTAATGAAAATCAAGGACTTCGAAGGATATTATGATTGTCTGGAGAACTGGTTTTATTACATGTTTCACTCATTAAACTGTCTACTTATTAACGTCACTCAGCCCCCTTGAAAGTATCACTTCACCATGTTCGCATTTTCTTCAGCAGATTCAACAAGATACATCCCTGTATTGTTTCTAGATCTGCAGTTGCACAACGCTGTCTTTTTAACAAAACCATTATTTTGTTTGTTGATTGCTGCCCGTCTGTCGCGCTGAAAGGAGGGACATGTAAAATGATCTCATGGAGGAAGAATTCACAGCAGGAGATGCCAAGATTGAAATTAATTAATAGAAATAACAAAAAATCAGTTTGTTGAATTGCAGAGCATTAATAAAAACGAGAACAAAAGATATATTTAATATTCAATAGGAGGGCTTTACCTCATTCTCACAATACAAACTGCCAATGTGCTGTTGCTGTATGTATTGAGGGTTTAGTGAACACAACAACTCATTGACAGAAAAGTGTCAAAACTTGTTGAGTGGTCTGGAGACTTTCACTAGGACGACTGCCTCTGTCTCAAAGACTCCTGTCTCTCAGCCCCTACTTTGCTGCATATGGTATAAAAATATTTTTTGCCAAGCTGATAAAAATCTGCTACAAATTTACTTTGTTTTGAGGCTAAATTATTGGCACTGATTTTGATCCTTGCACACTCTGTCCTGTCCTCAAGCAATAATCAATAAACCAATAATTAATACAGTGATGGCTGGAGTTTTTCTCGGCACTTAAAAATGTTTCCTTTCATTATGCTGAATTTCCTGGTGATAATTTGATAACTTATTTTACTTCGTGTAACACACTTATTCATTTCTGTTATCTGTTATTTATTTAGACAATAATTAGTCATAGCCTTTGGCCAACATGTTGTGAACTGTACAAAAACAGGATTTTACCATCTGTGACATTGTGAAACCTGAATTGGAGTTCACATTTGTACAAACTGTGTTCTCCCCATGGTACAACTGGGTATCACCAAACTGAGCACAGTGTGCCAGGTAATGTAGCATCACCAAAAATATTTACACATTAAACAAGATGGGAGCTAGAAGGACAGGTGAACAGTTACAGCCTAATAGAGTTACTGAGAGAGAGATCAGATGCAGAGCGGATCCATTCAGTCTGCTGCATGTTTTATGGTCAGTAATATCAAGGTACCACTTCAATCTAAACTTAAATCAGTAAGAATGGCGACATGGCAGAATTTCTATTTATTTGAATGTTGTTTGTAACATGACTTTCAATAGACCTGTTTACAGCCTACGTCATTGAAAAGCTGCACGTGCAGTTTGGTAACGGCCGCTCGAACGAGCGAGCAAGCAGGACAAGCTTTTAACGTTAAATAATACCGTCAACAGCATCAAAATGTCGGGGTTGTTGTGTGTTGTGTGTTTGGTTGTCAAAATCGGCACATAAAAAAACAGCGCTGTCCATGAACCGGGCTCCATAAATATGTATGTTTACCTTTGAAAACCGCCCACAAACCATCCATAGAATCCTCGGCCTCATTATTCCTGTATTCTTACTTTACTCTTAGCGTTCTGTAGTGCCCTTTAGTTTTTTTTTTTCCTGCTTTCCTCCTTATTTGCGCCTAAAACTCACTGGTGGCATCATTGCGTGCCCTGACAATTGATCTGTCAATCGTTCCCAACCCCCTAGTTTCTTTTTTTACCTCAGATTAAAAAGCCCCCAAAACAGCCGATTTATGCGTAACTTCAGAGAGAAATAAAACACAGACAGAGCACAAATAAAATGTGATATTACTCGCCGTTTATTTACAGATTTTGATTGACACATCCAATCAAATAGGTATCGGTTCCGATCGGCAGGTCAAATTATGCCATGGCCCCAGTGGGCGCTCGAACAGCAGAGCACCCACGGGATCAGCATCTATGTATTATGGTATCTGATGTTCTGTACATGATCGCAGATAATAGTGATCTGTGTGCTGTACACGCTTAGTTTCTCCACCAAATATGTATCAGCCAACTGAATGCTCGGCCATTTGCCAACGTCGTCTTCCCACTCACAAATAGTATATACGGATCTGAAAGCCGGTAGCCATTTGATAAATTACGTTTGTTGAGGTAGCATTGTGGATCTTTGACAGACAAAGCCCTCGCGTAGCTTGACAAGCTGTTGTTCTCTGCCATACTTCCGTTGCCAGAATGCAAGCGCAGCACACATTGTTTACAAACAGTAAATGGGTCTATAGTGTGAAGGTTACAGAAACCCCATTAAACTTGAAAACCATTTGCTGTGACAAAATGTGAGGTCTGGAGACGACACACTAAATTCTATAAAGATATGAAGAAATTAAATGATTCCACTTTCATGTCTCAGTCATAGTGTGTGAAAATCTTCAAAAGTCTTTGAACATATTATTCATTACTACAGCCTGCTAATGGGAACAAGCAATGGATTTTTTTTTTCATTAGTTCATCCAATGTGTTGTATGAACCAGTGACTGATGACCACCTGAATGTAAACTCCTGGCAAATACACTGCTGTTGTGCAAAATCTCCTGCATTATTAAGGCAATGAACATCCCCTAGATGCACCACTAAACAAGGGACTGATCAATAAGGGATTTTAGGATACTGAGGGCAAAGCCATGTGAAGGCAGACTAGTCTCGACGGAGGGTGGGATGAAGAAAAAGTACAACCAACAATCAAAGGGTCATGGAAGGACAGCAAATAATAGGTTGAGAAGAGAAAGACAGAGGAGGACTAGGATGAGAATTGATGAGCGAGCTGGAAAACTAATCAAAACATACAGTATGTGGTTGATTAAATATTCAGTCTGTTTCTCCTAGCTGCAGTTCAACTTTTTTATTCATTCATTCTTCTTCTTCTTCCTATTACTGTTGATATGTACACGCAGCAAAACTGGAGCATAGCTGGGATCAAAACAAGAAGGAACCCAACTAAACCTAAAATGAACCACAGTCATGGCTGAATTAAGACAGTGTCCTAACTCTGGTTTGTTCTTGTCTGATGACAGAGAAAGGATATCAGATTTGCCTCACAATGAAGTTGTGGTGGAAACTTTGATACTTTTATCAGGTCATTCAGGCTGTTGAAACATAAGTCTCCAACTCTTTTCTTTTGCCTCTCTGATTAATTTATTTTAGAAGATTGTGACCAAAAGGTGTCTTTTTTATCATAAACTTGGCTTATTTTATCCAAAACTAGTCTGTAGCGCACATGCACAGCTACACACTGACAGCCCACGCCTTAAACATAGAGTTTAAGGAGGATAGAGCAAGTAATTATACATTGTGGTGTACAAGTGTTGTAGGGTAAACATTGCACAAGGGGTAATTTAATTGAAAAACAGTGCACATCTTACGGTTTGATTACTACATACTACTACTACAAGTTCTTATTACTCTAGACTTAAGCTCTTTTGCAGTGTAATGGTTGTACATAGGGTATAAAAGTGCATGTTCTGCAAAGCAGCTCTCCACACTGTTGTTTGGGCTTGGTGGACACGAGCTTTAATTGCCATGCAGTGTCTCAGGCAAAATGGCTAAATGAGCATATATCTGGACACGGGGACACTGCTGGACACAGGGATTAAGAATAGCCTCAGATGCCCAATCATTAAGTCAGAACAAAGCAAGACAGTGTCTATAAAGAAAGCATTTTGGCAGTAAGGACAGTGTTCACCTGACTGTTGAAACATATCTGCCTAAGTTTTACTGAATATATCAACCCAGACTCACTGTGACTCAAAACACACATCGCCATTGTTATGTTTTGTTATGTTTAGGTGGTAGTTGGTATGTTCACAGGCAGTTGTTGATATCACAAGAATGTCTTCATCCATTCACTAGCCATTATGCTACAACAATTTTCACCACCCAGCAGGTAATGGGAATATAAATATGTGTAAATATTTGATTTACTAATATGAAATTGGCATTGTCAATATGCACAGTGTCTCCAATTATTATTATTATTTTTTTTCCGTACCTGAGTAACAATATATTAACAAAACACCTTAGTGAATGTGGAGTCAAGGCTGTTTGTCTTTTGTCCTTTGCAAGAAGACAAGAATGCTTAAACCATTAAATGTTCACCGCTTTTGTCACAGACAGCATCTGAATCACAATGATGAAAGGTAACTGTTCTAACTAGAGCAAGATGTATAGATCGCTGTATCAGAAACACAACAGACAAACTGATTGAGATTCTCCGCACATTCAGTGAAAATCATTTTTCTCCCTTTGGAAATTCACCCATTGCCATTCTACTAGTGTGAAAACAAGCTGATATGAAGGGCTCAAAAGGCACTGTAACACTGGCAACCTACAAGTTACTGTTCGTCATTTGGCATTCATACTGTCAAGCAGATGTCCACAGACACTCACACAGACTAATGGTGCCTACAGTGTAGGAACTGTATACCTAATACAGACACTTAATCACAAACGCACACGTAACACACCGCCACAACACCTCAGAGGTTACATACATGACACAAACAAGGTTATTCAACACAGCATTTGGGGCAACAGTTGGTGGTACAGCTCAAGTGCTCCAAAGTGCTAATCTGTTTTCACCTAAATACAGGCTCAGAGGTTGCCACGACAATAAACGCACTTCAGCATACTTTCACCTAGAGAGTCCATTTAAACTTTAAAATGTAGACACAAGTCTTGGTTCAGTTTATATCATGCAACGACACTCGTTTTGAAGGTAGGCCTACCTCAAAGTCATGTCGAAAGCTGCCTCTAATGCCATTGTATACTGCTTCGCTGTAGTGTTTACATTAAAAAAATGCAGGAGCACGGAAGTGTTAGAGAACTTGCAACCAAGCAACAACAGCATTCTGACGAGAGAGAGCGCTCTACAAGTAAGGTTGAGAGCGCTGTGAGCGCAAAAAGCAGTGGGCGTGTCTGTGTGTGTCAGTGCTTAACACACACGCACACACACACACACACACACGTGGGGTGTAGCATCAGAGTGGTGAAGTGAAACAATAACCTGCAGATCACCTGAGTTGACATGAACTCCTTTCGTAGTTACTGCGAGTCACACAAATAAAACTGTCAGAGTAAAAAGCTAAATATTCAACAACAACCTGTTCAACCTACAGAAATGTGAACATGTAGGAAACATTTTACTATGATAACAGATGTAGGTGAACTGCTGCTTCATCATCTCACAGCAGGTAGTAATGCAATCTAACAGTGAGTTAGTCTCAGGGTACCATAACCACAAGGCTGGAGCAGGGCAGAGGTTAGTGTGTAGTTATCTGGCAACTTCGGGTCTGGGGGCGAGGGGGAGGGGAAACGATGCGCTGCAGTATTTTGAATTTGACTGCAGCAACAGTTTTGGCTACAATCCTACATACAGCTCCTTTAAAAATAAATTAAGAAGGTCATTGTAGTAATTTCTTTAAAAACAATTAAAAAGCACATTTTCAGTAATATTATGGTAAAACACCTTAAAAGTAAATTTTATATTAAATTTTGTTATTTTATTTTTTCAAAATGACCAGAAACAGAAGTGAACTCTTGGCAGTGTAACCCGATAGTCCACTGTTGGTAATGTTAGTATGTATGCGTGTGCGTGCGTGTGCATGTGTGTGTCTGTATGTGCATGCATTCCTTTCTTTGTCCCAACTCCCCCTTGGCAATGGCCTTTAATGTGCTGGTTTGTTTAAACTCTGCAAGTGGTCTTGACAGTAATCAACAAAGTGTAAAGCTTAGTGTGTGATCATGTGTGTGTGTGTGTGTGTACTGTATATTATAGCCTTTGTTGGTACACTGCATGAATGGTGACTGATTATGACTGATTACTACACATTTGCCAAAGTTGCAACTGCATCTTTACATTTATGATATACTTATAATGAACTTATTCAGTTTGACAAATCACAAGTTCAAATGTCTTTTGATGGGCAAAGTGTGTGCGCCTGCACACAAACACACGCACATACAAACAGTGATCTTGTAACGTCACTAAGAGCCATAATACCAGCCCATTAGTTAACAGTACTCTGTTCTCTGCCAACAATAATTGTCATCCTTGTTAACATCTTCATTAGACATTATATTAGAGGTGTCACTTCACACATGGAGATGCACACAAACAAGTACAGCTGAGCACACAGAGATGTACACTCGCATCCATATTTCATCAGGTTCCAGTGTCATTCTCATTAACAGCATTGTAATTAGGAGTGAGTAAATAAACACAGAAACACTCTCTCAAGAACACACACATTTCAAAGGTCCACTTTAATTGCTCACACACACACACACACACACACACGCACACACGCACACACGCACACACACGCACACACACACACATAATAACAAATGTTCTGTTTGCTAGAATTTACGCACATCAAAGCTTGTGTGTGTTTTAATTGCTACTACATAAATTTGTCGTATTCTTGTAGGGACACATTTTTCAACATCACGTGGGCAAGTGCGTACGCTCTGTCTTTTTCGGATTGGATTGCAATTTATCGCACTGAATCGCACGCCCCTCCAATGGCGTTCGACCTCAAGCAGAAAGAACAGAGAGAAAGGAGAGAGGAAGGCAGGCAGTTTGAGCCTCGTGGGCACCTCTCCGCGGGCAGTCCCCATGCCTGCACCCTGCCTGATAACGAGGGATGGAAAGAAAGGAGGGACTTGAGGAGGTGGGAGAGGGGGGCAAAGACAAAAAGAGAGAAACACATGTGGTGGCAGTGAGGTACAACACAACAACAACCAAAGCCATTTAGCAACTCACTCTTGCTGTCACTTCTTTATTTGCCAGCAGTAATTTCTTTCTGTTTGCCACATTTGCACACAGTTTGACAACTTACTTAATTCTCACTTCTCTTTTCACACCCTTTGATAAACTCTGCGGGATCATTTAGCACAGAAAATTACTCTCAACGTGATTTTATGAAATGTTTGTCATCTGTCCATTATACATGAGGTGTTGTGTGAGCTCTTATACTGTTTACATTTTGGAGAAAGCTTGCTAAGTTTTCAGGCTTTTAGGCATTTATCAATCACTTTGGGCAAATGGTATTTGCAGTGAAAGCTTATGATCCAATTTTAAGCATCCTGCACAATGCCCATGTGCTTGATGCACCTCACATTTAATGCCAGTGCTTAGTGCCAGTGAAAGAATTAGTGAGCAGCATAGTGAGGAGAAAACGGGAGGGTGATGATGTCAGACCAGTGGCTGAGTGTCAAGCACTTATAAGAAGACACTGAAATTGGTGTTGGCGTACAGACGTGCAAATGAAGTCTGTGTTTAACCCATACAGAAATGAAATGAATGATATACATGTCATATCAACATACCAGCAGTGATGTCGCCATATATGTTGGTAATAAGATTTTATCACATATAGATAGATATAGAAGATAGATATAGAAACAGTTAAAAGTTCACAGCATTAGTCCTTATGTTCTTTTCTGTAACAGAACACAAAGCTATAAGGAGTAGTTGGCTGAATACAGTTTCATTTCATTTGTAGATAATTTCCTCATTACTTCTTTTTGATTGACTGAACACAGCTGCTGTAAGCAACAGCAAGACGCCTCTCACTGCTAAGTTCATTAATGCGAATGGGATTGCAATTGTAGAGGCAACAAAACACGGAGGTGCTGCTTTTTTAAAAATCTAGAGTGATGGCCACCTTCATCTGCCAGCTTCTAGCCTTTTACACAAACTGTGAGCTATGACTCTTTTTATTAATCATAAAATATCACTGTTTACTGTTGTGACAAGCCAATACTTAATTTTCACACACGCCGTCTCTTCCTGCACTTTAACGAGTTCTGATTTCCTGTTATACATGAGATGAATCAGCTTGTCTTCTTTTTGTATTCCTTTCCTCATTTCTGGGTTATTTTTCTTCCTCACACTCTATCGCCTCTCACGCCGATTTAAAAAAAATGTGTCTTGTTGACACTGATTATATCAACAATGAAAAGCTGACCACCAAAGTATTAAAATGGTAATATGCTGGTGTAAGCTTGACAATATGATAACACCTGCACTCCTCCAAAGCTTTCTGTCATGATGACACCGAGTGTCTTCAATGTAGAAATTTGCTTCACCTCAAATCAAGCAGCTCCAACAGCAGAGCCCAATAAAACATGTTCTCTCAACAGAACTGGCTTTGTTTTGATTGTTAAGAGTTTAAATGTTAGACTATACATTGAGCTACTGGATCTGAAGTAAAGTATGAAATTAAATATATAAGTCAACCAATTATCAGAACAAAGAAAAATATAAATATGACCCACTTTGAAAATATCTGGAATCATCCTTTTCAGAAAATGTGTGCGCACATTCGTGTGTGTTTGTGTCAGTGTGTCTACTTCATATTAGTCAGGTCAACAGGAAGGCATTACATATTCATGAAATTACCAAATTATGAAAATGGAACATGAGTCAATGCTGTGATGAAAGAAAGCCAGCCTTCTGTGGCTTCAGAGCTCCCATCTGAAACTAGTTATAATCTGAACGCATGGTGTGTGTGGGGTGGTGTGTGTGTGTGTGTGTGTGTGTGTGTGTGTGTGTGTGTGTGTGTCTATGGTCACACTGGGTGTGAGAATACAGAGCAGACAGACAGACAGAGAGAGAGAGAGAGAGAGAGAGAGAGAGAGAGAAGGGCTGACCTTCAGTGAATCACTTCCCTCACTGGACAGACTTGTGTAGAAGCATTGTGTTTGGCAACTGTCCTTACAGACGAAAAAGACAAAGGAGACAGAAAGAAAACAGCAGTAATAAAGGCAGAGAAGTAGAGGCAGAGTCTTAGGTATAGTAGAGGCACAGAACAAGAGGGAGGGAGTTGAAGTAAGATAAAAGTAAAAGGACACAGAGTGTATTATATATAGAAATTGAGTAAGGACCAGATAAGATTGGGGTAGGGAGGGGACTCGGCTATCCAAGAACATCCCCAGAATTGGCAAAAACAACAAGACTGGCTTGGCATAAACACGAATTGTGGCGGTGACACTCTAAAGCTGTACAAAAATTCTGGCTTGTGAATCAACTTGATAATTCATCAAATAAGCATCATATGAGCTCTGACTCTACAGTCAATCATTATTGCTATTACTATAGCCAGTTAAACAGCCAACACTGTCAACACTGTCTACCCAAACACACTACTAGGGCTGCACCATAAATCGTTAAAAAAAAAAAAATCATGATTTCGATTCACACATACGTGATCTCATTTCTAAACACAATGACTCTTAAACATTTTATTTCACGAGCTGCATCACAAATGCTCCTATTTTCCGCCCCCAGGCGCAGAACTGCCGCTGCCCCCTCGCTCAACCTATGGTAAAGCATCTTTACAACACGTGATTCAGTGAAAGGAAGAAGCCTGCCTGCAGTTGAGTGTTTGGAAAGAGTGAGTGACAGTTAAAGCAGAGGAAAGTCTGCGCTAAGGAGAGTTAAATGGATGGCGACAAAAACCCAAGTGGTAGTGGCGAGAGTCACCCACCCAACCACCCGAACCGATCTCCTGCCCAAAAAAGGTTTGCATTCGGCAGTGTGGAAGTATTTTGGATTTAAGCCACACAGTTGACAATCAGTCTGAGGTGCATTGCAAAGTGTGTTTTGCCCTCGTTGCAGCACCGCAAGGCAACACTACAAATCTCTACAATCAACTTAAACGTCAGCACAGTAGTGACGTTTAACCAAGTACAGTGATGAAGCCGTACAAGGCAAGAAACAAACACAGACGTAAATAACCGGAACAATTTTCAATGCAACGCCATATAACGCCACCAAACCCAGAGCAGCTATCACATATCACCTAGCCAAAGATATGGCGCCAATAAACACTGTACAACATGAGGGATTTCAGAAGATGATAAACACTCTCAACAAGCGGTACTGGATGCCCTCACGCAACTACTTTTCAAATGTTGCACTCCCCGATATGTACAATAAGAAGCTGGCGGTGGTCAAGGCAGAACTGCTGGAAATCGATTATTTTTCCGCAACTTCTGATTTATGGTCCAGTCGGACCATGGAGCCATACTTAAGTCTGATTGCTCATTTTATATCACCTGATTTCACTATCAAAAGCCAGTGCTTACAGACAACTTTTTTTCCCTGAAGACCATACAGGCAAGGCCCTAGCACAGGGATTAAAGGATGCCCTTGCAGCTTGGAGTCTGAAAGAGGATAAACTGACCTGCATCACAACAGAAACTGGTCAAAACATAGTAAAGGCCATCTCCCTCAATGACTGGACAAGGCTGTAGTTTTTAGAACCCATCTGGCAATAGGTGAGCTCCTTTATAAAGTCACAACA
Organism: Selene dorsalis; assembly: GCA_900303245.1. NCBI lineage: Eukaryota > Metazoa > Chordata > Actinopteri > Carangiformes > Carangidae > Selene > Selene dorsalis. Next base: position 13,036 of record OMNW01014041.1, read on the forward strand.
ACAAAAACAATATTGAACTGTATTGTATTTGGTCTTTGATCTTGTATTTTATAATCTATCTATCTATCTATCTATCTATCTATCTATCTATCTATCTATCTATCTATCTATCTATCTATCTACTATCTACCTACCTACCTATCTATCACAGCAACAACAATTATGGTAGTAATAATAATAATAATAATAATTATAAAAGGCTGATGTACTGAGCCAAATTTTTTTTTGTATTTTTTCCCTGTAGAGATGCAATGAAAGATTTACGAGTAGAGTGTGCAGTAGGTCTCTGCAAAAAGATTGTGGGCTCCTTCAGTCACAGCTGGAAACGGAGGAGAGACCTTGCTGAGGCCCAGAAGGAACTCAAACTACCTGAGCAGAAACTTAAAACAGAGTGCCCAACAGGATGGGGGTCGGGGCAAGCAATGGTCCAAAGGACACTTTAACAGCTTCCAGCTATTTCACATGTACTGTTCCCTGATCTGAAGACTAGACACTGATTCCCACATGGCAAGATATTGAAGTCCTTGAAGCAATCAACAATGCCCTCAGCCCACTGACCAACTTCAATGATGCCCTCTCCGGAGAACAATACGTGAGCATCTCGTCTTTGAAGCAGGTTCTCCACCTTTTTGAAAAACCTCTGTTTTGACTGTGCAAGAAGATGACACACATTTCACAAAACCACTCAAGACAAACATGCTGGGATACCTGCAGGAGAAGTACAGAGACCCGAAAACTCAGGATATACTCAACATAGCCACCACTCTCGATCCGAGGTTCAAAATGAATGATATCAGTGAGGAGAATAAAGCCACAGTTAAAGTTAGACTGACAGACGAGATGACTGGCATATCTCCAGCTGCGGTAAGACCGTGTACAACTATAACTGTCTACTTAAGTCTTAAACTGTTGTGATATTACATTTGTTAATATTCATGTTTTTAATTCTTTTTACAGCAGAGCCCCCCGTCGACTGACTCCCCTGCAGTTTCTTTAAAGCAGCAAAAGCCAGTGAGGAGTCTGATTCCGTCAACCTAAAACAAGCAGTTTCCTCAGAGCTGGCATCATATCTTCTGACAAGCAACATCGATAGTTAAGATGACTCCTTGATCTGGTGGGGACAAAATAAGGGTCCCGGTTCCGGTCCCGATCCCGGTCCCGGTTCCGGTTCGGGTTCCGGTCCCGGTTCGGGTCCCGGTCCCGGTTCGGGTTCCGGACGTTACAGGAACCGGGAGTAGGACCGGGCCGGAACCGGAACCCGAACCGGGACCGGGATCGGGGTCGGGATCGGGACCAGATCCGGGCCCAATTCCCACCCGCCTCTTAGGCTCTGAACCCTGACTGACTTAATCTTAGTTTGGTGAGATATACAATAATCAATAATCACTTTACAATACTTGTTCTTG
>OMNW01014042.1:1719-38977 GCA_900303245.1 Selene dorsalis
CACACCCCCACACACACACACACACACACACACACACACACACACACAGGCACTCACACACACACACACAAGAGAGTGAGTGAGAGAGAGAGACACAAGGAGACGTACAATGGAAATGTCTTCACACCCAGCAGCAATTTCTATTCAACAGGATAAAAACAAGGCTGAAACGTGAAAAAAGCCCTTTGAGGTGGGTCCTTTCACCCTGACACACAGAGAGAAACAGAGGGAGGGAGAGAGGGAGGCAGGGAGGGAGGGAGCAACCACCTCTTTTCAACTGGTAAGCATTCAGCCAGAAAGCTCAGGCATTCACTGCTTTGGTCCGGTCTCCTCTGCTCCTCTCTCTGCTGCTATGAAAATAAGTTAACAGCAGTAAAGTTGTCCACTTCCACCGACGCCACAACAAGCACACGGCCGCAGCCGCACGAGCGGTACACACACAAAGACACGGACAAATACTGGGAAGTGCAAACAAATGAAAATGATGAGTGAAAGAACAAACCGAACCACAGAGAATGAGAGGGACATGAAGTTATTGTGGCCTCGGTGTGAGAAAGAGCGGGAGACAGGAGAACACCTGCTTTAAAGCAGCAGTGGAAGTCTTGAAGAGAGGGGGAAGGGCAACAAGAATAACAACCACCCCCCAGCCCTGCCTCACTTTGTGTTCCTCTGCCTCAGACACTGGGCTGTGAAGACCTCCAGGCTCCAAAACAGACCGGTTTATGGAGAAAGACTCATACACAACCAGTGAAACACACACTGTAGAGCTGGAGACATTTAATACTTCCGTAAAGGTTCCACTTAACTTGATGTGCAGGTTAGGGCTCGACTGTCGACTACCTCATTTTATGTAATTACAATTCCGACAGTCATTGTGCTGCATTCTGTTCTGCAACAAATTTCACCTCCCCTTGAAGATTTATCTCTGACTTCCAGGTTACATTGTTGGTGTATGTTAGTATATGTCAATATATACGGATGAAAGACCGTATCATCTTGAGCAGTTTGCTGGTTTAGAGTCCGGCCAGACTTTAAATTCTTTGAACCAAGTTACTGACTGGAGTATGATGAATATAATTTAAAAAAAACATTTTTGCTGTGTCAGTCCAGTGCACAGCAAACCACTTATCTCATTTTCTTATTTAGTATTTCTATAAATGTGAATATATAGTCATTTATTTTATTTATTCATCTCATTTCTTATTTGTTTGAATTGTACTCAAGTTCAAGAGAGTCCACTATTAAGATGACAGGTTTATCTGACATCAATGTGTGGTGTTTCCAAATTCAATGAGTATACTCAATATTAATAAAAATGATCCTGATTAGTAGGAATTCTCCAAACACAGTGTTTTAACATGTGATATGATACTGATCGTCTATATGTGAGATCAGCCGGGGCAATGCTGCTCATTTCTTTCTTAATTGCAGGGCTCAAACGTAGGCAATGTGTTATGCATGTCACCATGCCAACATGATTTATGCTTACACTAATTCGAGCACAGACCTGCGGCTGCATCACAGACAGACTGAACCTTGATGTTCAGGGGGAGATTGAAATGGTCATCAGATTTAACTTTGGCCTATCACAGAACCAGAAGTTAAACTGGGCCGAAGCTGCGCTCCGTCTCCTTCAATATCATATCAATAATAATATCAATTATCTTATTAATCTCCCAGTAGACCTAGCAGCAAATGAGCAGCACACACAGTCTTTATCAACACAAACAGACACAGTACATCATCATTTATGATGTTACTGTCATTGTTGGTCCTCTCATTTCATGGGCACACAAGCAGCTGTGTGACTGTGAGTTAATATGGTTACTACAACAAATATCATGACTCCTGTTGTGCCTCAGGACCAAAATCTAGTGACATCACATTTCTGTTTAACATAATAAAAGAAGAATTAGGAAATAGCCGACATCATGGCTGTAAGCAGTCAAACAGTTGGTCTTGGTCCCCGCAGCACTACAGGTGCTGTACATTTTATCAGTCTCTCTGTGGCTAGCATTTGCGAACAAGCTTGGTGAACACAAACACAGTGATTAAACACAGCTGATTAAGTTAATTGGTGACTTGGAGCATAATTTTCAATTTTCATCACATTTTTAAAATGAAAATCGGCTGATCATGTTGGGTGGTCAATCAATCAGGGCACCCCTGGTGTCTATCACTTTTGTGCAGATAACTGAGCAGCCCTACTGTGAGTACACGGAGCACTCTCAGCTTTTTGGCACTGACCTGTTTTCTGAGGCCAGCGACCTTCACAAAACCTGAGCGGACTTGAATCTGCTGTCACACGGTGATGACCTGATGACTTGTTTCACTGCTGACAGGCCCGTTGTGTTTAAGATATATATATTCAGACTCATCAAACTTTGTCACATATGTTTCAGATTTGAGGCCCAAACAGGGTGGGGAGCGACCTAGCAGCTGAGTGGTGTGGATGAAGAAGCCCTGAGCATAAAAAATGCCCTGAATCAAAACACTGGGACGAGAAGCTGCACTCATGCCTGTCAGGGTGGCCGGTTTGACTCTTAATCTTGTTGTGAGCTGTCACACACAAACTTAAGTTTATCAGCAAAGAGCAGGACATGCTGATGATGACTGGAGATGAGTCTGAGACAGCAGCTGAATAACACCCATTATCAAAAATCAAAAAGAAACAGAAGGAAAAGATAGATATCTGGAATGTTAGAAGAAAACAATATTCTCCAGCTTACGCACATTTTTCAGCAGACTCCCACACCCAGAGTAAAGACAGTCACACCCAGCCCTGCCTTTTGTTCTCAGGTAGTTTTTCTCAAATGACAAACAGATGAACTGACACAATAGCTAGCGACAGTCATTCCCCAACAAGCTTCTCACACCCTCCAAAAACAGATCCACAATCATTCGCACACTGAAAGCATCACATCTCCGACTTTTGTCTCACAAGAATTATATTCAATTTTCTATCATTATTGTTTTATCAATGAAAGAGCCATGTGGAAGGTGTGGTCATTTATCTGCATGAGATTGGCCTTGAGTTTGCTGTGATTTACTATCTGGCCTGTCTCATTTCACTGGAGCTGCTGTGTGTGCAGTGGATGGAATGAACAAGTCAGACCGGACCAGTACAAACCATAACTAACTAGACCAGACAGGTCAGGTCACACTGGATCTGCAGAGATGGTGACAGATGAGAGACACAGATGTGTCGTCTGCTCTTTACATACCTCTATCTTGTCCGTCTTAGCATCTCCCCAGTAGAGTTTCCCTGCTGCATAGTCTATTGCCAGTCCGTTGGGCCAGCCCAGAGAGCTGTTGAGCAGGACAACCCGGTCCGTTCCATCCAGGTTGGCCCGCTCGATCTTAGGATGTTCACCCCAATCAGTCCAGTACATGAAGCTGAGAGACACAGAGGCAGTGGGAGTTAGATGGACGTGAAACATTTTATACATTCACCAACTAATACATACAGATGATTTGTTTTACTTTTTGGAGCTGATTTAACTTGTTATTGATATTTCAGAAGCTCCAATCCAGTTAAATCCCATCAGTGCTACAAAGTGGTTAAACAAGACAAGAGCTAAATCATGTACATGTCTGGAACACTTACGATCACACATCTGACAGACTGAGCTGTGACTTCAACTGTACATACCATAACAAAGACATATTATCTTTCTGTTTTGGTTGATTACTTTTCATTGCAATCATAGTTATAAGAGGCATAAGGATTAACCAGCGCCTGCCTAAATGGTGCCTTAAGGCAGTAATGGTTCAGGTTGGTGACCGACCAACCCTCTGTCTGTAGCAACGATCACCGTGCCGCATGATGCATCATTAGTATCATACTGTGCTGCATGAAGTAGGACTGTTGTAACAGAGGAAAGCAGACTGGTTGTTCAGAGGTTCAGCCTAGCACAGTCCTTAAATCTGAACCCCACTTAGCTGGCTTGGGATGAAAATACATAAATCAAAAGTCCAAACCCCTTTCTTCATATTTCTTTTCAAAAGCCCCACCTCCAGAGCACAGGAGCAAACCTTGTTCTTTTCTACCATAACGTTGCTGCAACTGTCTCATTGAATTTAGCAAGCTAGCATAAACTCTGGCTCTCTTGAAAAAATATTTCGTTCATTGGTTGCCAATAAGAATAAATAAATAGAATAAATAAATAAATAATAATGTCTGTAGTAATTAAAGAAATTTAGATGCAAATTGAGCACGTCTACCTGTGACCTGGTAACCAATCCCTTGGAAAATGTACTGCAATAAACTGCGGACCAGTGACCTTCATTTGCATTCATCATTTGCAAAATAAATACTTTCAAGGCGAAAAATGATGTATCTGATTAATTGAAATGTATTAATGTGATGAATTAAATAATCTTTAATTGCTTCACAGCCCTAATAAATTGATAATGTGTGTGAAAAACACCAGACAATTCACTGAGTGTGAACTTTCCTCAGACTTCTAAAACTTCTTACAGACTCAGTAGTGTCACACTGCAGTACACACACACACACACACACACTCACACACACGCTCCAGCACCTACCCATTAACAGGGTCCAGGACGATGGCTCTGGGTTCATCCAGGTTCTCGGATATCAGAATTTTCCGGGAGGTTCCATTCAGTCTGGTAACCTGGAAAACCACAGGACGCCACTCAGCGTTCAAGCACAACACTCAAGAATCACAGCATGTTGGTTTACTCTGTCAAGCTGCACTAGGGAGGCTCTGATTGGTCAGACAGGTTTAGTGAATTTTAATTAACCCTAATGAAAAGTTTTAGCTCTACCTCAATCCGATCAGTGCCAGTGTCAGTCCAGTACAGGTTTCTGGCCACCCAGTCCACAGCTATACCATCGGGGTGGTTGATTTCCGTGGTAACCAGTATCATGGCATTGCTGCCATCGATGTGGGAGCGACGGATAGCACGAACCTCATCATCCGTCCAATAGACATAACCCTCCACTGGGTCATAGTCTATGGCGATGGCATGGCGAATGTCATCAACCTGTATGAGCAGAGCAACAATTAGTACATCATGGCGTCCGTGTGTGTGTGTGTGTGTGTGTGTGTGTTTGTGTGTACATATGTGTGCTTCTACCTGAAGGACGATGTCAGTGAAGTCAGGCAGGTCCAGGGAGATCCTCCGCAGGTCAGTCCGTCTGGCCAGCAGCAGAACCTGTTCCGCTCCTAAATGAACCACAGACGTTACATGATGAAGACTGAAAAGTCACAGTGATGAAGTTCAATTAGAGCTGAAAGAACAGCTCTTCAATCTCTGGGTTTAACTGCATGATCCTTCACATATGGTTCACACACTTGTCACAAATATCCACTGAAAGCAGAACATTTAACTGTTTAATGATAAGGAAGTTGGCCTCAGTGAAACACTGAAGGAAACTATTATAAGAACAAGAACAAGAAGTACAAGCAGCAAAAAGGGAATTTTAAAGACATTTTGGATGATGTGGTGTTGTGCATATACAAAGTGGTCAAACATGAGAAATTAAGTCAAGATTCAAGCAGCAGATGCCATTTGCAATGTCTGACTCCATCCACACTGATGTTTCAGTTTTAAAATAATCTCTTTTGCCACATTTACTCCTGGCGCCCGCACTTCTCCAAACCTGCAACTAAACAACTGCAGAGGAAAATCTTTTTCCTGTTTACGCTGGCTCACACATGGCCAATGTACGCAGATGGTCATGTGTTGTGATGCATCTACAATGTGGATAAAGATCATGGTCGTTTTAAAAACGAAAGCATCTCAATGTGGACAAAGCCTTAGTCGTTGCATCATGATCATGTCCGTCTCGTAAATGCTCTTGTCTTTCAAACCCTACAAACAGTGATGTGTCCTTCTGCACTACATGAAAATAAGCCTGACAACTCATACTTAACAAAGCTGTGGTTCAGGGTGAAGGTGATTCTGTGCATGCAGTGCAATCACATCTAAATCAACACTGTTTTAACCCAAACATTAGAGGTCTCACAAAGATGCAACTAAGTTATTTTGGACAATTATGAGACGCCTTCACAGAAAACAACTGATGATGCAGAACCTGATGAAACGTAGACAGCAGGAAATGTTCAAACAGTTCAGTCTGGGATCAGATAAACTATAATTCTCCTGGTGTTTACACTGAGTGTCAGCCCAGTGCTTGAGGTTTGAGTCCATAACCCACAGCATTATCTGGATGGTCCAATACAAATATCTACACAAAGCACAGGACCTCTTAATGGCGTAATGATGAGATGACAGGATATATGGTGTTGTTGAGTCATTATAAAACAGTCAGCGTTTAACAAAAGCCCTCTGAAAAACCCCAGTAATAACTCGTGATGAAGACCTGGGGAAGGATAATAGGAGGTTTTTTCCTCTCAGGACCGAATGAAGCAACAAATAAAACACCACATGTAGTTTTCTTTTCCTCACCCCTGTCACATACCTTAACATCAAAGATCATTTATGATCATTGTGGGGCTGAACAAAGCAAAAAAAATACTATTGTGATTATTTTAGCAGAGATGAGTCACAATTTCTGTTGAAGCCTTCGTTTGTTCCATTTTTTATTCCAACAGGACAAAAATGAAAAATGATGATTTTTGTTGGCTCTCGGTACCAAATAGCATCCTGTCCTATACTTAATGATAGACACTGTCCACAGTACTACATTACAATAAATCAGTGAATGTGAGATTAAAAAAGCAGAAGATTTTAATTTTGTTACGGTGCTTTGTCTTCTTTTACTAAACAACATGAGCATGACTGAAAAATGTATAATTATAATGAAGAATATTTGTTTTCCAGTGGGGCAAAAATAAAGTATTTATTAATTTACCTCTGACACCACCTGGATATCAAGTTTGAACAATAAGAAAAAAAAAAATCACATTTATTTAGCGTTTCACTTTCACTGATAAAACAATGTGATTTTTTTCCTGATGTACCTTCACATCTGGAGGATGTGATCTGTTGTCTCAGGTGTCTCTGGTCTTATTTATGGTCTGTTGTGGCACATTTGACCTTCATCAGCACAGTGGATTGGATACAGCATTTGGTCATATTGTGATTAACTGTGCAACCCTACTACACAACAGATGAAGTTATGTTTGTCGTTTTCCACATTGCTGTATATCACGTATAGTATATAATAACCATCCTGTGTTTAAGATGGGATTTTTGTGCAGGTGTGATGGAGCAACACTGCTGCTTCAGTCTTTGAAGACAGCGCTGCTGGAGACCAACACAATCAAAGGTGCAGTGATACTCGCAGCGTCTTGACTTAAAAGGGATTGTGAACTTATTGAAACCTCATATCTCAGACTCCTCTGCTGTTCAGTCAGTACCAGACGTATTTCCTCCCGCTGGGAAAATTGTACATTTCTCCAAATCTCGTGTGATTAAAGTATAGATATCAAGGCTTCATCCAGGAGATCCAAGTCTGAGTGCTTGGTATCTGGATTAGAGCCAAACCGCCAAACCAAACCCCTCAGTCCAATATCAATCTATCTGTTTTGAAAAAGATTTGGAGCCGCAGCCCGGCTCTGCTCTCATCCCTCTCCACCTCTCCTCCTCGCTGCAACCCGTCTGCAAACAAAGGGCTCTGCCGTCCTCGGGGATCCTCCACTGTGTTTGGCTGTTGATTCAGATTTAACAGGAGCCAAACTCACCTCATGGGAGACAATTAACTGTTTCTCTTTGACTCTCACACCTCTGACTGTGAAGAGTGCACATTTAAAGCAGTTCAAAGTGCCTCTGTCTGTCAATTGCCCTGTCAGCTTTCTCTGTCTTATCTTTGTCTCATTTTTCACATTTACTTGCTGCAATCTCAAGACAAAGACAAAACATTATCAGTGTTTAAATTGTGTATGCTGGAATAGTATATTACGCCTCACAAGCTCAAATTCTCCAGTTGATGACCTCAGATATCAAAAACACTTTTTTCTGTATTTGTGTGTGTCCAGTCTTTTTAAGTAACTAAATTATATTCATTAGAATATAATGAAATGTAACTACAAATGAAACAGTTACTGGTTTCACATTATACCACAGTAAAAAAAGGTTGTATTGCCATTTAATCATCATTGTAACCGTGGTTAATTTGACTCATGTTAGATTGAGTGTAGCATCAACCAGTAACAGCCTCCCAGCTCCTGAACACACAGAGAGAGTTAGCATTAACATAACCACTAACACTGTGTCAGGTCCTGCCAGCTACAAGCTAACAAACAACATAAAAATGCTAACTACGCTAACTCAGAACTGTTCTGATCCATCTGTTGGTCTCTGGTTCTGGTCTCCACAGACTCCTCCTCTCAGTCTGCATCTGACCGAGGCTCAAACATGTGGCTGAGTCTCTGATGTTCGATGCTGACTGCTCTTTCACCTGGAGCCAGCAGGTGGTGGTGGGCGGAGCTCAAGGCCCGATCGAGATTTCTCAATCAGGAAGTAAGAGTGGACGAGCTTCAGAACCATTTTTCCCACACTAAACAAAACATTAAAAAATATGAGTTCACATCATGCCTGGATAACATGCAGTGCAGTTATTGATACCAACACCACTGACTTCACTGTTGGGTGTGGTCAACCAGGAAGCACCAATCACAACCTACCAGGCTGGGACCACAGCTCTCACCTCACAGGGAACAAAGCTCTTGCATCACCACAAGCAACGGATGGAGGAGGTAGTGACTGTCCCATCTTAATCTGTCTGAGGCTCCGCCCACAAGCCTCTTTACAATCCAGAAAGTGTATCAGTGTTATGAGTTTGCGCTCCCCTCTATCAATGTAATGTAGCTACTCCACCTCCACCCCCTCTCTCTGTTATCAACATGTCCCCATTTGTTTCTGTTTTATTCATTAATTGCTAATTCATAACACACAGCAATCAACCATTGGAGTATTGATTGCTACTGTGCCACGATCAATAGAAATATCTCATTAATAATAATGAGCACAAGAACATTTCTATCTCTCATTTCAGCTGCACTGTCAAAACCAATAAAAATCTGGTATCTTTGAGCCTCAGCACCAATCAGCTCAACCACTGCAAGCTGCTCCATCATCAGCTCAGTCTGAGAGAAGAGGATAAATGATGGGACAGAGGGAGAGAGAAGGAGGGAAAGCATCTGTGATTCCACTCTTCTCTTCGCTTGACTTCATCCTGAGACACTTAAAGACCTCTGACAAACAGTCTCTCTCTCACACACACACACTACAGGCTGACACAATAGAGCGTTGTTTTTTATTGTCAACAGTGGCTAAGTGATTGGTTGGCATGCTTCATTCAAATTTAATACATTCACACAACTCAGACTCACAGACAGGCGCACTCTAACACACTGTTGTGTTTCTGCAGAATAAGGCTCTATTGTTTCAGCATCGTGGGAATCAACATGGCAGCTGGTCAATGTGTGTCCCACTCTACAGGCAGAGAGGTCAGACTCACTTTTACTTGTTTTCAGGCAGATACACGGTGATGCATCACTGAACACACCCAAAGACAATGGTGATGGAGATTAGCAACAGTCAACACAAAGTCCAACCGATGCTTGGATTGTTTTTTAACAGGGTGTGTCAGATCTGAGTGTGTCACTCTAGTTAAGCTTATGGCAGTGTCTCATCAAAGCTACTGAAATTTAGTTTTGCACAACTGTAAGTTAACGAAAAAAATAACTATAAAATCCTGACTCAGGGTCAACTTAAACTTAACACTTAGAAGTGTTTTAATGGCAGAGAAGGGGAGCTCAAGTACAAAAGTACTGATTAAAATACTGTGAGAGAACCACTGTAACCTCCTAAACTGTACTGTAAGTACCTGGACATCACTGCATCTGCACAACGACCACTCAGACCACTCAGAGACTGTTCTTCTTGAGGAGACTGACGGATTTAACTTTGACAGAACAAAACCAGCCAAGGAATTATTGTTAAACTTAACCAAAATATCCCTGACTTGAATGATGGCAGCCATGTTTATCATGTCAGAGCCACGCAGAGACCCCCACTGCAGTGTTTGGACGCCTGCTATTAAGGACCAAGTGCACTCTCCCCAGGAGCCAAATCAAACAGTTTCTGTCAGCTACTGGGTTTTTAAACATGTTGACCAGGTTGTGATTGCAGTGAACAAATACTAATGGATATCTAGTGTTTCACATTTTACTGTAACTTTGTTGTGGTTGGATGGCTTTAGGTCACTATATATTGTATCATCCTGTGTATGATGTGTATTGGTTGTGTTGCAAACCAAACTTCCCTTCACTCCTCTGCTTCCTTCTTTAAACATGCTGGGAGTATGAAGCTGTAGTTGCAACTTTAAAAACACATTTAAAATCATAATCCAAAGTATATGATATCTACCGTAATTTATTACCAGTGCCTTTTTGTACTCATACTTGTAAATAGGATCCATACCTGGCTTGCACGTCCTTCCATCTGGTTTGAGCTGGACACCGGTGGGACAGGCACAGCTGTAGAAAGGTTGGACTGGAGAGAGCAGGCAGAGATGACTGCAGCCTCCATTATTGTCACTACAGGGAGTCTGGACTGCAGAGACATCAACGGGAATGCCAGAGAGAGACAGACAGGGGCAGAGAGAGAGAGAGACAGACAAATAAAAAAGACAATATGATTAGCTTCGGAGCAGGTGGAAATGAGACATCATGAGGACATGAACTATTAAAGCAATAACTGCACGTAAAAAACAAGTTTTTCAAATGCTAAACTTCATACTGATGTAAGATCACCTGATGTTTGTGTTCTAATAGATTTTTTTCATCATCAAAGGTCAGTGACACCTCTGATTGGATTGGTTCAAAATACCAGACTGTACTTACTGTAAGGTTGTCTGTAGGACTCCAGGACCTGGATGTCCATGGGGGAGTAGATCCCGCTGAGGATCTCTCTGGCTTTGTCTCCGTTGTGTTTGTTGCAGGCGTGAATGGAGCGGGTCTGCCAGTCGGTCCAGTACAGGGTCTCCTCAGACAGCGTCAGGGCAAAGGGATGGGTGAGGGTGCCCTCCACCACCGTTTCACTGCAGCACAAAATAAAAGCATCTTTACAGTGAGGGAGGGGCTGGTGTTTAGGGTTTATCAGCCATGGAAATAAAGCTGAATAAAGCTTTATTTACATGCACGGTAGAGGTTTTTTTTTTGTTTTTCAAAAGCTGAACTATAGCATTCCTACCTATAGCTCTACGTACAGAGCATATCATGTTACAGTGCTGCTGTAGGTCAGCTGAGTGAATCAGACAAGGCTTAAACTTCCCTTTGTTCTGATGGGAAGATGATGAAGTGAAACATTCTATATGAATTGCACATTTAAACAGATATTGGATTGTTTTAGTGGGTGTTCCTTAAAAGTGCCTAAAGCCCTTTTTTATAGGTTGCCTGGCATTACTCTGTGTGCACAGGCCTCAATAATAATACAAAGAAGAGGAGAAGCGAGGAAGATGCTGTGGGTGCATCAGACCACAGGCACAGAGGGACACAGGGACCTTCTTTCAGGTGTACTTTCCATTTACTCTCCATGCATGCAGTCTGCCATTATCATGTTCTCTCTGAAAGCCCCGTTACACCACACACCACATACACCACTCACATGGCAAGCCAGAATAAGCCATTCAGACTTGGTCAGACTGAATGAAAATGTGGTCCAACCAGATATTGGGTTCTGGCTATGTCTTTTTCTATTGATAGAAGAAGCCAAATGTCAAAACACATACAGCAATCCAAGGGGCTTTTCAGCTAAAGAAAACAGAATGAACCAGTGACAGTCCAGAACAAAGCCCTCAGCACAGGTTTACTTGGAGACACAACGCAATTAAATGGACCCGTCAACAGAAACAGTCTTGGGGCGGCATTTGTGTTACTGCTGGTCGCACTGGAGTGAAATCATCAAAATCAAGAATCTTGAAAAAATATCTGTGAGTGATTTTCAAGAAAATACCACTGAAAACAAAAGGGGAAAAGTAAAGATTTCGACATTTAGTCCTGATGGAGGCTCCTAAGAATCCGTTGGAAAACTATCAGGAATGCTCCTCAAAGGACCAGGAATATCGAGACCACATTCCACCGTGATGTTATTTTACCGAGTTTTACCTCGACAACACATCTGAGTTTTCTTTAGACGTCATTAAAAAAACACATTCAGAGGCTCGGTAAAGGTACGCTCTCTGTTCTCGGGGGCCAAACAAATACATATAGCACAATCGTTGGAGCGGAGGAGGGAGCAGCTCGTTTCTGAGGCACACTTTAGAATCACTTAAAGGAAAACGTACTCACACAAATCGGCACAAGATCAAAGGAGGCTCGTATTTAGAAAATCAACACAGCAGAAACTGGTTTTCATCAATCACCATTTTTTGTCCTCAGTGTGTGTGTTTGTGTGTGCGTGTGTGTGTGTGTTGTAGGAGCAGAGGTGCCTGCCAGCAGTGGTTAAGAGGAAAAAAAACCAAAGAACAAAATTAAACAACTCCAGATTTCAAAGCTCTGCTCAGCTTGTGTATGTGTGTGTGTGTGTGTGTGTACAAGTGAATGAATTAATTAGCAAACAGGCAAATTACTTCATCACTGAAGCTGTCAGGTAAAATCAGACTAAGCCTCCCCCTCTAATTGAGAACATGTCTCCGCAGCGACTTTATGACCATCGACACAACACCATGTCATGTCTACCTACAACACAACGAGTGTGGTGGTGGTGACGGCGGTTACACAAAAGTGCTGCAACGAGCAGCCTGAAGCTACAAGAAGCAGAACTGTCATGTACAGGCCGTGCGCTGGCCGCTAAAGGAATGAAGCTGCAGGCTGAGGTTACAACATTTTTCCAAAAGCATCAAGCATTTCCACTAAATGTTGGCTTGGGTTCAATCCAACCTCTCCACCATATTGTAACAATTGGAGAGAAACGCTATAGGTAACATTACACTTGCAAAAGTCTCCAGGAGAACAGCTGCCTTTACAGTTATTCCTGACTCTGTGAGTAACATGAGTGTGAATAAAGACTGAGAGTGTGACAGGGAGGGAGAGAGAGAGATGGAGACATGGAACAAAGGTGACAGCGGGTGGATGTGACCTGTGGATGTTGTAGTGCATGGAGGGCACCCAAACTCCTAGTACTTCCTTACAGGAGTACGACCATGGATCTGCCCTGGACTGGGTCAAAGTTAGAGATGTAGCCAGTGTAGCTACTGCTTGTCTTGATGTAACCCATCACATCTCTCTTCTTTCTTGGGACAGCTGATCTTTCACCTGTGTGGTCTTTTGGAACAACTATGAACAGCCTTCATTCTCCCTGTAACAAGTTACAAGTCATGTTGTAACCATCACAATTACTGAAGTTGTTTAATAGTAAAAGTGTAGCATAGCTATGGTCTAATCCTGCATAGTTCCTCTTTAAACCTGAAGTTTAGCTATAAATTGCAGTGGGACCAAGGAGGATTAGTTGTTGTAGAGACACAATTTGACATCAATCCACGGTTAATTATGTGTCATTCATTGTTATTTTAGTGTGGTGGTCCAGTCAGTCTTTCTTTAATATCTATTTCATTATATCTTTGCTTTAACTCTGGAAATCCGGACTTTTATTTGTTGAGTAATTGAAAAATATTACAACATGTGTCCACCTATTGCCGTCGCTGTTCTGGGGTTTTTCCACCATGGAGAAATCATTTTTCCCAGTGACATAATAATTGTTAAAGTCACACTCTGGCTGTGAACGTGTCTGGCCATGCTGTACTGAAGACACGTTTTACAAATGACTTTGTTTCAACCATCTTCATGTTGAGGAAACTTTGATTCCAAAATAACTTCAATGTAACCATCAGTTGTACTGTAGACATTATTTCTGTGTCTCCGAAAGAAAATATGCCCATTTCTCTTGTGCTTCCAGATCCTTGTTTCGTAGTGGTTAGAGTTAAGTTCCTGTGGCGCTTTGAGTAGAATTTCAACTATGCAGAAATGTTCAATAAACTATTGTGAAATTATTTAACAAATGGTTTGGATTTTGGTGCAAAAAAAGGAACAGTTATATATGCAGTCTGTAACTGATGTAGAAATGAGACTGTCTCAGTGTTTGTTTGTCCTCAACAGGCGTCTGTCTGGAGAGGCACCAAGAAAATGATGGAGAAAGGCTGGCTGGATGAAGAGAGAGAGAGAAAGATAAGGTTTGGAGAGAGATGGCAGCTGGATAGACTAAAGGAAAGAAGGAAAGAATGAGCTGTAAGAGAGATGCACTGGGAGTGTGTGTGAAGCCGTGTGTGTTTTGACTGGGGCCTCCATACCACAGTTATGTTTGTGTTGGATAACGCTCTCATGCTCTCTCTCTCTCTCTCTCTACTTTTCTTTCATTCTGTCTGTACAGCGATTTCCCTCTTCCTCCCCCCCCCTTTTTCTGTCAAAAAGAAGCAGATTGAAACTCTAAGACATTTCCTGCTGATCTTTGAAAGTTTCAATAGAGCCTTTGGTACTAATGAAACCTCCTACAAACTTTTCCCATTGGACAAACTGTGGAGGGGAGATGTTTCTAAATGGAAGACAGTATGGAGCAATATCAAGCTGGTCTTAAGATATCCTGACTGTCATCATAATTTTGTAAACAGGACTTACATGACACTATCCACACTATGGACGTTGCCTCGTGCACTTTATATATGTTTAAGACTACGGGTACATTTCTCCACATGACATTGGACTGACCTCCTCTTGCTAAATTTTGGAGCACTTATTTGTTGTTGTCAAAACCAACATTTCCTCATTCAGGGCTCCACAATGTCAGAAATGTGTAATACTTGCAGACTTAAGTGCTGCCAAGAGAATTATTGCAACATACTGGACACATCGTCCCACACTCTCCGGCCATAAGGCAGAGGTGGATTCAAACTTTTCTTCACATTATTTATATGGCGTTACCAACAGCTTGTATCAACAGGGCTAAAGAGGTAAATGTGAATATGTGGCTCTAAGCAAATGAGACAATGAAAGGCCAACAGCATCTGTAATTCTCACCATCTCCCATTCTGGGTTTTCTTTTTTAATTTTGTTTTATGGATCAGGTTCTAAAGATTTCACACTATGTTTACTGTTGTTAATAAAATTATGTAAAAACATTTCATTTGAACATTTCAAAGACGGTGTTGTACCGTTTCCCTGACAATGTAACTTAAACACACTGGTTGAGAAAGGAAGAGGCTGGAGCACAACTGGTGGATTTAGGAGTGTGGAAACATTAGTTGTTTGCCCCTTGTAAAAGCTATAAATCCATCAGCTGTGCTCTGGACTCTTCCTTTCTCGAGTCTCTACCGCCTAAGAACCCTTTTTCTACTTAAACGTACTGGTCCTCAGCCCTCAGCTCCTAGGTAGCCAGATCCAACATGGCAAAAACACACCATTATCAAGTAACATAACGAAATTTATTATGACCAGAGGAACAAAAAATCAAGATGAAAACTGCAGCTACTGTTAAAGTTAGCTCTGCAGCAGCCTTCCCATGTGTTGCTGTGTGTTCAAACTATGGACGGACAGTTCACGCAAAACTACCATTTGAAATTAATTTCAAGCTATTTCACTCTTCTTTTCCTTTTCCATGTCAAAGTCACATAAACTACTTGACTCATCCCTAGTCCACAGCAGCGATTACAGTGACATCGTGCACTCACACAGCTCACACGATTATGTACATTCAACCCATACACAAAGCTTCATACCGTGCTGATCCGTCCAGGTTAGCTCTGTGGATGAAACTGAGTTTGGCATCTGCCCAGTACAGCTTCTGCTCCACCAGGTCGATGGTCAGACCGTTGGGCCAGTAAATGTCTGCGTTCACAATCACCTTCCTGTTGTAGACAGGGACAGAAAGTGACGAGGTTAAAGAAAAGAGCATTTACATTGTGACCATAAAACTGGAGCTTTAGTTTTGTCATTCTTGTACAATTGTTACTGAGGCTGTTGGCTACATCTTGATATAAAGGGGATATGGTAGGTGGGGTCACTTTTAGTTTGTATAGACACATTACCTGTTGCTGCCATCCATACCAGCACGCTCTATCCTGGGCTCCTCCCCCCAGTCCGTCCAGTACATGTACCTGAATGGAAAAAAAAAGAAATGTGTCAATAAAACCAACCATGACGTCCCAACAACTAATCACCTGAAGTAAATTTAGTTGACCCATCCTGATGAGCTACTTCACGTTTTCAGACCAAGAGGTATCACTCCACCTATGTAGCATCTTCAATGCTGCAGTTAACCAGCATTATACATTAACAAAATATTGATAATTAGCTTACTCCTCACTAATCACACCCCTGAAACAAACACTGTTGTTTTGGCTCAAGTTTGGTTTTCTGTCATATCTTCACATGAAGCACTACTACCATGCACTGTTAAAACACAGTCACAACTTATCTTCAAAGGTTCATAGTGCTTTTTTTTTTTTTGCAACCAACCAACTGCAGAGCAGACAATCTGCTTCCTGTTTATACTGGCTCACACATGCCCAGTGTACATGATTGCTCAGGTATGTATGTATTTACAGGTGTGATAGTCTGGACATAAATCATTTCTGATGAGCTAAACACTTGTCTGAACAGAGATTGAACTGAATTATGGCATTTTTAAGAGAAAACGTGGAAGTAGAAGAAGAAGTGTGGACAGAATCTCAGAATCTAAAGAAGCAGCTGCTCTACTGAGCGCCTACACCACAGTCTTGATTAGTCCCAATGAGCTGGGTATCGAACCTTCATTTTTACACATGCTGCACAATGCAGGGGCTGGAACGTAGCTATTTATTTATACGTATTTGTTGTAAACTGTACTGTGTATAGTTTGTCACATTTTTACCATTATATTTAACCCCATTTGCAACCTATCCTAAAAAGAACTTCAGACTGTGTTTTTTACTGTACAAGACAATTTTCCAAATCAAACTATGTGTTTTCTAAATTCAAGGGAGCAAATATGTTGATGCTGTGACAAATGGAAAAATAATTGTCAGGTTGTATAGGTGATATTGTGCTAGGGAAAAACAAACATTGCTATGGTAAACGTTTTAACATACGATATTAAAGGACAATCACGAGTATTCAAAAACAGCCAAAATATGTTTTACTGCCTTTATGACCATTATCCAGGCTTTCTTAGATAACTTTTGGGAAAAGACCAAACAACCATAAACAACAGAAACAACTATCCAGTCAACTACTACGGTGCTAATGCTGTTTTTCTCTCTGCCATAAATCATCATCTACAATAAAAGTAAAATGAAGAATAAGAGTCCTATATGGTCAGGTTCCCAGGGAAATAAGGTGGAGCACAATAAATCAGTCTGTCAGGTTTTAATGTGGCATATTAAACTGTGTGGTAGTGTGTGTATGTTAGACACACAGCTGCATGTGTGTGTGTAGCTGTAGTTTCAGAGCGACACACAGATCTGCGCTCTTTCAGCTGCCAGCACAGAAACAACAAGAGAGCAGAAAACCAGAGAGAGAAGAAGCTCTGATTCATTCCTGTGTCTGTGCTGTACACTAGTGTTGAAGTCAAGACCACCTAACCCGAGACCGAGTCAAGACCAAGACCAGAGCATACCAAGACCAAGACAAGACCAAGACTTTGAGGGCTCGAGACTGAGTTAAGACCAAGACCAAGGGGGGGGTGAGACCAAGTCCAAGACCGAGACCAAACCAAAACTGTATATTCAGTTCCAGTACTCATAATAATCATGTGGCTTGATATTTATATTACTTCTCAGCAAAAAGGAAAAGATAATCTTCTAATCGAAACAACAGCTTTTGACTCTGGTGCAACTAAGTTTTCCAGATGGTTACACAAGCATACCTTTGTAGAACAATTTTAATTATCTTAAAGTTATTGAACTACATTACATAAACAAAAGTGAATAAGTGACAGAGATATTTGCGGTTTAACAAAAGATGTCAGATGTGGTCTTGACCGGTCTTGAGAGAAAACTACTACTCAGCTCAACTGAGACCAAGACGAGAGTAAAAATGTAGTCGATTCCGAGACAAGACCAAGACTCGAGACCAGTCTTGAGACCAAGACAGGTCTCGAGTACTACAATACTACTGTACACACATTTACAATATGAACTAATCTGGTATAAACTCAAGCCCCATCAACTCCACTGTTAAAGCCACATGTTTCAGTGTGTGGACACATCCACACGTTGCTGCAGTGGTTTGTACTTTTGACTCAGCAAGACGGTTCTGGGTTGAGCTCCCTGCTTTGTCCCCCTGTACGTGGAGTTTTCATGTTCTCTCTGTATCTGGATGGGTTTTTTATTTTGACTGGAAACTCTAAATTGCCTGTAAGTGCAAATGTGACTGTGTGCATTATTCCTCTCCATATTTCAGTCCTGTGATAGGCTGGCGACCTGTCAAGGGTGTACCCCGCCCTTGCCCTGTGCCTGCTGGGATTTGCTCCAGCCCGGCACCCTGCATGGATAAGTGGTATAGCTGGGTGGATGGATACAAGTGGGTGGCTATAAATACATGTTTCCTAGTTACCTGGCCCTGACACCAGCTACCTTATTGTTTCCTGCTGCCAGTGTTTCCTCCTTTCTCCTGCCAAATATATCTCCAAACAGAGACACACCCTGTGTTTAATGTAATCTATATAAATGTTAGCTGTGCATATTTGCCCTGGGAGCAAAGATGGTATTCGGTCTCTTCAGTATAATAGACCCAAACTGCTTCAGCACTGTGAAAAAAGGACATTGCAGCCAACTGCAGTACAACTGCAGGAGTGTACCAACCTAGGGAGGTCAGCGGAGTATTCATACAAGTTTAAAAACAGCTTTGTAAAAACTGTAGAGGTCATGATGCTCAACTGCTGACTCCTTAACCATCACAGAGAGAGTTTAGACCTCCTGCTGCGCTGTTTTCTAACATCTCCCCACAAGACCTATCATCTGAAGAGCTCAGGATCCATCAAACTGTGTGTAAGAGAGAAGGAAGGCCAGTGTGATGTTTAAACCGCATGGAGAGAGAAAACTCTGGAAACCATCCTCATCCATCTTCATGATGTCACTCTCATCTCACTGTCACTGCAGCCTGCTTAAAGGTCCACATTTCCCTCTTCTCTTAAGTTTTTATTTGAAGCGTTGGAGTCCAGGTGGGCGGGGCTGGGGCATGTCTGCTTTGTTGCTACAGAGGTCTGTCATGGTTGGTTTTAAGGCTCAGTATAAACATAGGACCTAGACCTGTTTTATGATCAAACAACACATGGACATCTACCTCTAGTCACTGCAGACCTTTACATTCACTGACAGATGGGCATGTTGTGAGGCTTTTAAAATAAGCACTATGCAGACGTGGTTTTACAATATTGATCAAGGGTTGTATCTAAGTGCAATGTTCCTATGGAAAATGTTATAGGCAGACTAAAGGGAAGTCAACAACAGTCCTATGCCTCACAGAAAATAGACACACACACTTTAACACACAAACTGGGAGAGGCACTCACCCCCATTGTCTTTATGTCATAACCCAAAATCTAAATATATAAAGATTGACCAAAGCTCTGAGTTTCACCATAATTTTGGCAGTTATATTGTGTGAATACAAAAATACATTGCTAAATAAAACAGTGCTGTTTTCATTGAATCTCTTATGTTAACTGCCCTGGTGAGAAAGCGTGTTCGGTCACTATCCACCACGACACCAAAACCAAGGTGCAGTGTGACAGCACTGTGGAGAGTGTGTGTGCTTGTCTTTTTATTTAGTTACCGTTGAGCAGGGTTGAGAGCGACGGCCCTGGGCTGGTCCAAGTCCATCCAAAATAGAACCTTCCTGGAGGTGCCATCTAAGTTGGCCACTTCAATCCGATTGGTCTCTGAGTCCGTCCAGTATAGCTTCCTACCCAGCCAGTCACAGGCCAGCCCATCAGGACTGTCCAGTCCTGATACTACCACCGTCTGGCCGGTTCCCAGTGCCTCTTTCAGGGCTGCAACCACAAAACATACACAGTGTGAAACAGTGAGGAGAGATAGGAAGCCTTCCTCAAACATGCAGCCTCCAAAGCCACAGTCGCTGTTGCTTCACTTAGCAGGCGAATAAACACAGAAAAAGTGTGGAGACTTACAATTGGATGACTGATTCCAGTGGGTTTGTTTGATGGCCTCCTCACTGACATCTGTCCAAAATATAAGGCCCTCAGCATACAGGAAGTCCACTGCTGCTGCATCCTCCAGGTCACTGACAACAATGGCCGACTCACCCCGCACACCCTCTGCATCTACCAATCGTACGTCACGCCGGTTGGCAAAAAGGAGGAGCGGTGTGCCTGGAGAGAGGAGAGAAAGTTCAAAACATGAGAAACCAAACAGACAGCAAAATGATGTAAACACGCGTCCACCATCTTATGACTGTGGAACCGCAGAATCTTACTTGTCACCTTTCTGAAGGCTGTTACAGGTCAAAGTGTGACAAGTTAAACCTACACGCAGCCAGCAGAACTGTTCCACGCCATCACATCCATCCTCTGACAAGAACTCAACAGAATCAAATTCCTCCGTCTTTTGCAACAATTGAAAAAGTGTTAGACTGATTTACTTGATTAATTAATTCTCACAGTTTTCAAAAGTTCATCACTTATACAGGGATCTGATGATGCCTTCACTATACTTAGTAGGGATCTGGATGATGATTTTTCAAATTTCTTTATTTAACACATTCTGTTCTTATTCTGTATTGTTTATCTTGAACATAATTACATAAATTTGTTCCCATTCATTTTGTTTTAAATGGAAACATGCTGAAAAGCTGTCTGTCTGTGTGTGTGTGTCAGTGTTTCCCCTACATTCATTCATAACAACGGGCTACTAATGATTTTACTCACGCACTGTGTGAGCACGACAACACCCGACATTATTTTGGAATTGCTTTGAGTCACTGACAAGTGCATCATTTAGTGAACAGGACAGCGAATAACAAGCGAGCGGCAGAAAAGGGACAGCGAAGCAGTGAATGCAGCTGAGCAGAGGAAAAGGTGGCAGGAGATGTTCAATAAATAAATGCTGCAGCTTCTGAAGACCGGTTTAAGTTGTTTCCCCAACTGCTGTAAAAATGAGGGAGATGAGCCCTGACCAACATAAACGAGAAAGGCTAATGCTAACAGCAGCAGGGGGCACGGACCATCCTGCCCCCGCTTTTTACCTGATTTGAAGAGATTCCCTCGAGATCTTGTTCTCACAGGGTGAAAACTTTGTCTCAAATGCAACCTTGACCTTTGACCATCAAAAACTGATCAGTTAGTAGTCAAAGTGAATGTTTGCACCAAATTTCTGTCAGAGTGAAGAGTGTTTTAATGAAAATGGGATGGATGGACAGTCAACACAAAAGTAATGTCTGCTGGGGCTGTCAGCAGCGCTGTTACTCTCCACTCACTAAATCATGAACTCTCACTCAACTTATTCAAGAGTGACACATCCAGCTGACTTTGAAAACTAATCACTCCGGTCGGCCGTCAGTCTCTGTGAAGTTTAGTTTCAGTGATGGCTCACGACCGTTCCTGTCAGATCCACAGCCCCACAACGCCACACACCACGTTCACATCCACAGCAGGTCACCTGAGCACCAAACAAACTTTAGCGAAATTAAAACCTGTTTGCACCAGACGGGACTGCTGGTACTGGAACAAGATCCAACCACAAGTTGTCAAAAACATAAAACCTCCAGCATTATTACCATCTGGCAGCAATCTGCAGAGGCCACTGAAAAGAAGAAAGACCGGGACAGGGCCCGGAACGAGTCTCTCTCATCTCACAGATAAAAATCACAAGCTGGGTGACAAACTGTATGTATGACACCTTTACATTTATTAATGAATGAGAGGAAAATGACCGTCCCAAACATTGAGGCTGCACTGTGTGTGTGTGTGTGAGTGTGTGTGAGTGTAGCTCAGTCCTCACTGTCACAGCAGCTGACACACTGCCTCTGGGGAAGCTTTGTGGTTTGGGGCTGGCTGGGTGGCAGACCTGCTACGCTGTGGTTTGGCACAGCTCTGCCTTCTGTAATCCCACAGCATTGAGTCACACTGCCTCTGTCAGTGTGGACACTAGCCCAAAGAAGAGACATTATATCACAAAATATTTCGTCAATTAATCATACGTGTAATGACAGGGATTTTATAACAAGTAACAGTGTGAATTTGAGCTTTGAACTCCATCCATTTACGGTCTACGCAAACAGGCTCTCATGACCACCGCTGCGTTTCTTATCTTCATGCACCGAGACACATTCGGTCTTTGTGTTTCTCTACGTGTCTGTTGTTTTGTTTTTATAATATCTGTGGTGATGTGAAGTAGTAAATAGCTTAATTATAGCATGGTTGAGAGAGGAGGTTTGGTGACATTGTGTGTGTGTACTGTATAAACACCACAGTCCCTGTTACCAGTTACCACAACAGCTGGTAACACCTGAGATGAATCAGTGCTATCACACCCGAGTCAGACCAGGTCAGATGAACATAACATAACATAACATAACATAATATAATATAATATAATATAATATAATATAATATAATATAATATAATTTTGTTATTCCTCTTCATTCCTCTCTCATTACTAATTAGAGATGTGAGTATATGTGCATGAGAGTGTGTGTGCAACATACAAGAAAAGAACAATCCAAAAAGCTGCACTCTAGTTTGTCAATGGGATTAACAATCAAAGTGTGAGAATGGTGATGTGGCTTGGGCGTGTGTGTGTGTGTGTGTGTGGTTGTGTGAATGTGCGGGTATGTGTGTTTGGTGGGAGGAGGTCGTATTGAAATGGCAGATTGAAAAGAAAGAAGGGTCCCAAAAGGAGTTTCCTTAGTGTGGACAATGCACTGCTGCACCCCTTTCTGTGCGCACACATGCAGACACACACACACACACACATTTTGGTCTGTGTGAAGAGGGGGTTAACAGCTCTGCTGCTTTACGCGTTATCAGAGCCCATCTTAACAGAGCTCTGTGCGTGTGTGTGTGTGAAGAGAAGCTAGGAAGGAAGAGATTTTCTTCACACCTCCCCAGTTGGGACAAGAAAAATCTGTGTGATGAGTGTGGGGAACATAGTTATGCAGCCTGTGTGTCTGTGTCTGTGTGTGTGTGTGTTTGTGTGAGTGTGTGTGTGTATTACTAGGGTCGGGAGGACTTGTTTGAGAACCAAGACTTCAGGTTGAGGGCTGCACTTGGACTGGGACTGGGTTTGGTATTTATTTGCTAGTGTTGTGGTGGGGGTGGGGGTGGTCTCCATGAACATAGCAAAACAAGGGCGTGTGTGTCTGAGTGTGTGTGCATGCATGTGTGAGAGGACCCCAGAGAAATCAAGGTAGACTGCCACAGACTTCCTTTCTCTCTCTCTCTCTGTCTCGCTCTCTCTCTCTCTGTCTCGCTCTCCATTTCTGCTCCTTCTGTCTTATTTCTCCCCTCTCCTTTCCCCTCCCTCCATCTTTTCTGTCTCCTCCCCCACTCCTCTTTTCTTCTTTCCCTTTCTTCTTTCTGCAATTTCTATTTCATTCCCGTCTGTCTGCTCTCCGTCCTCCCGTTTTGCCGTCTTTTTCCTCCCCTCAATCAGACTTGTCTGAAATCCAAACAGCAGACCCTCCTCAAGTTTCACACCAGAGCAACACAAACAGGAAAAGATATCAATCTCTTCCTTACATTCCTCCTCAGCACTGTCACCAAATCTCTTCTCCTTACCTTCAGCCCCTCGCAGCTCCCTCCGAGCCAGCAACTCTTTCTCTGCTGTTTCTGACGCTCACCGACTCAAATCCTGATGCAGCTCATTCACTAGCACCAACCTAAACACATTTATTGGTACAGCCCAATAAGATATAGCTATCATCAATCAAATTAGACTTCAATTTATATGTGACGTCTTGAAAATAGAGGCTCCGTTCAGAGTCAAAACATGCAAATTTGTCATTGTGGTTGTTTGTTCTACTTGATTTCATTTCCTAATGAATGAAGTGTTGAATGTAGCTGCTCTGTTGTCAGTCGGCCTGTGTCGGGTCTTGCCCTGTTTTGTTCGGCGTCGAATGAGCCTCCATTCAAACAAAAGCACGCACTCTGTGTGTGAAGCCTGGATCCACGTATAGAGCAGGCTGATGGTTGGTTCAGATGTGAAAAGGAACAGGAAATACCCAGGATTCCCAGGTGTTTTTTGGTGGGGCTTCTGAAAAGTGCTGGTGCTGAGGTGTTAAATATAAGATGTTATTAATTCATACTGTTCATTCAGCCTCCTTAGATTTAAAAGAAGCGATCATGTTTTTATGAGGTATAAAGAAGAGGATTGTTACGGTGCTGTGTGCAGAGCTCTGGTCTTTTTCATACTTCTAGTACTACATTTAAAATGAACCACTGGCTATCTTATTTGTTAGTAGAGAGCAATTCATTAAAAAATATTATCAAATGTGGTTATGTCCAGATTGCAGGAGCCAGTGTAGGTACAATGTCTCTAGATGTACAGTAACATATTTGCAACATGTTACATTGTTATCATTTTTATGTATTTTTTGTGAAACTGAACTAAATGAACCCAAACATTCCCACTAAAATTGTGTCTCATATCACAATACTTGTCAAAAATGATCAGATGATGATTTTCTTTTCAATAATTTACACAATGAAGTTAAGTTTCTAACTTTAAGTAGTATACAGTGTGTGGTGAAGTAACTGGCAGGTTCTGTCTATCTCACATACTCATGACATGTCATCCTGCTGAATCAAACAAACGACTGTAAAACACAGCAGAGGAGGGCATTCGTGTAGCAGGTCACACATCCCAATGCAAATCCTCACTAAACTCTGGACGAGAAAAAATAAATACAGATTTCAACTTAATTAGACAAAGACTAAAGAGCTAAATCTAAGCCCCAAACAGACCCTGTCAACATCCTCACATCAACATCAGCTATCTGAAAAATAACCTACTATTGGGCTTTTACCAGCAGAGGAAAAGGGTTTCATCTGCATTACCATGTCTGCTCTAATGTCTTTCAGAGCGTAGACTCTGAAAGACAGAGAGCGAGCGCAGCTTCAAAATAAGTTTTTAAAACAACCACAAATCGTCAAAGTGCTTCACACTGAGGACTGGATACGTTTCCAGGAGCTCCAACAACACAGGGATGAAATGTAATATATTTGTTTTTCACCAGTTCGCACGAAAATGCTTATACCCACCAGTTTTGGTGGAGACAGGGTGTAACAGAGCTGAACACGAAGGGGGACTGAGCACATCATACGTTTGGGAAAGAGAGAGTAATCAGTATCTTTTAATATTCTCACCAAACACCTTCCTGTCTATGTGATGCTACTTTTGTGCCCATTGTATTGTCAAAATGTCACAGCTCCTCCAAAAGTGTAGCTGAAAATGTCCTTGCTCTCTTGATATCTCTCTTTTGGCCTCTAACCCAGTGCAGGTCTTCCACAGAGATGATAAATCAGTGTAATTTGCTTATTTATACTTTATACTCATAATATGAAAATACAATGCATCTTAAAACAGGTCTTTTATCGTCTGTTTTTTTTATTTGTGCCCTAAAATAATGTGTAACAGCAAATACATGGCTTTAACCTGACCTCATGCACACTCACAGCAGCCTGGCCATGCATGTAGCCTGTTACAATGCACAATTAAATCAGTATTTGATATTCTGTTGTGTTGTCTGGAAGAAAGAAACAGGAAGGGTCGGTCTGGTCACAGTCATAATGTTAAGTGTGGCTGTAGCTGATGGTGCAGATGTTGTTGTTAACCTGAGGTTTTGTTGTTTATGTTTTTACTGTGCACAGATTTCTCCATAGAAACCACATGGAAATGGCAATGATGTTTTCTTAGAAGTCTAGAAACTGTATTAAAGTCTGACTTTAAAAAAAAAGTCTTTATATGCTGAGTTTTACAACGGCCTTTCTCTGTCAACACGCACACACAGCTGTGATGTTTGCCTGGCAGTGTGCTGACACTGCTGTGGTATTTTTTGGCCTGTGTGCGTGAAGTGTGGGTACATGCTGTCACTTCAGTGCCGAACGCAGGAAATCATCCTGGCTCCTTCAGGACCAACCTGAGCCAATCACTTCTTCATCCCAGTGGAAGGCCAGGACTCACACACTGGTTTCTCTACATTGAGTACACAGAGATACGGACCAAAGGGTAAAGGAGCCTCACGAGTTCAACTCAGAAGACTGGACTCTGAGGACAGGAGGATGGTTTTCAGCAGCTCAGCACAGCAAAGGTTTACACTTCAACACACCTGTGTCCCACTGTGCTGTGGTGGTGACCGCAGTTTATCACACATGACTGATATTTGGCCATTTTTAATAAGTCACTGTGGCTCTACACAGAGACAGCAGACAGTTCACCAGGTGACCACTGAAGCTCAGCTGCTAGTAACACAGTTCAGAAGCAGCAATCCCACCACAGTAATAGCAGTGTCTCATTTCCTTTATTGTTTATGATGTGTTTGTAGATCATCTCTTCTACTGACCTTTGACTTGGACAAAGTTAGAATGATTTGTGACACGTTAGATAAGTTGCTTCAAGTGAAGGTATGTTGTTTCACTTCATGTATTGTTGTCTGTTGTTGAATATCATGTAGTTTTAAGGTATCTTACGCAACTGTTAGTTCTAACTAAGCCATTTGATCGGAAGGAAGTCATTACTGAGAACAACAGCTCTGGGAGTTTTTGCAGTTAATTAGAATTATATTACAAAAATGAAATAACATTTGAATGGAATGATGTCTGGTTATCAGAACCAGATGAAGAGAAGAAACCTGGACACAACAGTCCAGTGGCAGACCAGTTACATAACTAATTGTGTCGGTTTGGCCAAGTAAATGATGCAAACAAACAAATCACAATCTGGGGTTACTTATACTGTCAACTAATATATATATACAGCCCTCATAGAACTGGGGTGGCAGCTGTGATTCAGTTCAAGTGATAATGCTTAAATAAACACCTTCACTGATGAGTTGTGTCACTGTTCTGTGAGGAGTCACATTTTACTCCAGGATCATAATAAAAGCATTCACAAAGTGGCAGACGTATCATACATGTCTACATGCACATGTAAACATCTATCATCTATCACAACCTGTCATATCAAACATTTCTTCAGTTTTAAACAGAAGCCAAAAAACAAAAATAACACACACACACACACAACTAATAGCCAGGGTTGTTCTGGAGAACATTAAATACGACACATTCATTTCTGGAGCTAATGAGACTTTGAGACATAGATAAAAGGACCGTGTGGGCTCAACCGTGACACCTCTGCAGATTAAATTCACTGCAATCCCCCTTAAATATATTTTACCTAATCCCCACAAACAAACTGAGGCAAAATCAAACTACAACAAAAATATAAATAAGTAAGTGTGGTGCTGGCACTGTGATTAGGAGAACATGCATTCCTAACACTGTGGGGAAATGACTGTGTGAGGTATCTTAGAAAACTGTGTAAAGACAGACAACGTCATACGAAACATCTGCGCCACTCTCAACACCATGGTGTTTTATATACTGTGTCTTAAAAATGTTAACACAGAAGGACAGTTTTCTCATATTTTCTCTTTAAAAGATGGCTCAGTTGTGCTGATATTTGAGTGTTAGTAAAAACCTGACAGGGTAAGTCATACTGATGTGTGTTTTTGTTTCACTTCTGCTCGCTTTAAACTCAACTGTATGGGTCAGTCTTCGTCATCCCAGCCTGTTGTGCGTACATTTTATAGTTTCAGATCTCACTTTCTTCCAGTTAATCATTCCTCACACTTCACATATCAGTATGATTTCAGATCTGACCTTTGGACCCAAACCATCGTGTTTTGCTAGTTTATGGAGGAAGTGATCGGGAAGTAGACTCAGAAAAATGCTCCAGATAAAAATCCATGAAGAGCGATCAGGTCAGGTCAGGCCAAACAGACCTTTCAAGCCAGATTCAGACCTCACAGTGTAACCTCCACTCTGCATCTGGAAGTCACTGTAACCATCATTTTCCTATGAAAACCAGTGCTGTGCACCATCACTGATACCGTCAATTATAGGGAGTTGTACACAAAGGGCAGAGTAAAGGTCACATCTCTCATGAAAACGTTAACTCTCATCAGCAGACCTGGATCTCCCACTGACCCACAGCAGTGACCCGAGGTGGGGTTTTTTACGAACTCTCAGAAACTTCACACGTGAAGTTTGCAGTTTTAAGATGCACACTAATGGGAGCTGGTCCTCAGACCTGACATGAGAGAAAGCTAAGCTCCGCCTCTGACTGAGCAGATTCAGCCGATTAAACAAGACCGCAAATCAGCCAGTGGAGAAAGTATGGCTCATAAAGACATTGATCCCCAGGCTGAGAGTCTTTAACGTGTCCAGCAGCCTTTTCTTTCCCAAATAAACATTCCGGCTTCTTTTCCACATTGAAGCGGTCTGCCTGACACCCGACACCGAGCAGGAATGGCTGGAGCTGCCGAGGCCCGAGAAAACAGCCCAGGCTGACTCCAAACTTCATTTCTGCTCCCCACATATAAACTCCTAAACTCCGGGGGCCGAGCACCGCGGCAGGTCGGTGTAGCTCCACCGGGTCTATCCGCGGCGCGTCGCACACACCGAGCCAAAGTTTCGACACTTTCACTGCAGCTACTGTGTTGTCGTACCCTTGGGACATAAAAACTTCAACTTTCAGACACGGAATCACAGCTATTGTTGCCGTCGGTGTGAATGTGGGGGACGACGGAGAGAGCGGAGCCCCGACACTCAGCCGGAGCTCACCGCCGTAACTACAGTGTTATTAACGGTTTTCGTCCCGGTGGCTCCACGGTCGTTGTTCCCTAAGGATCCATGTTGTGAACAAAAAGTCAACGTACCGTGAACCGCCGACAGCAGGCAACTCCTCAGCAGCAACACCACCAGCAGACCGCCCATTTCAAGTCCTCTGCGCTCTAAATCCATAACTCCCGCTCCATTTTCGGCTATTTACTCCTTAATTAACTTGTACCGAGGTCCACTTATCCGTGTGGTCGAGTCCACATACGGGCCCGTCTCCCGCTGTACAGCTAGATGTGTGGCTGCACGCGAGTGTGTGCGCTCCTCCGTGTCCTTCTCTGTCGTCTACACTTTTTCCCAGTTAAGGCGCTCGCGCTACTTTATACTTTGGACTGTCGAGCTCGCGCACGGAGAGAAAGGGCAGGACGTGGTGTGACGTCATCCAACACGAGGCAACGGGATTTTTTTTTTTTCAATTTCCATAGTTTAACTTTTATAGTATTTATCCCACTAACAAGTACGTTTCAATATGTGTTGATGATGATGAAAAATGTGACGTTGTAAAGCAGAAGAAGAGGCAGCTGTACCTCTACTCTACGGATGTGAGAACATGGCAGGATCCCTGAGGAAAGTGGAATAATTTCGTGATCCTCAAATATATTAATGTTGTTTCATGTTAATAAAGTAAAGATGGTTCAGTACGTTGTTAACTTCATGATCCTGCTGGGAAAGTAGCCTATCATATTCATGGAGCCGTTTTTTAAAAGGTCTCATTCGGTTTTTCGGGGACGGAATTTAAAAAATAATCTAAATTTGTCTAAATTATATGTTTTGTAAATGTCAAAATGTTTCAATAAAGCTTTGACACAGTTTTTTTTCTTGGTTCAATAAAAAAAGCAATTATAATGATAAAATCATAATATTATGACAAAAACAAAAACATTTCAAGTAAAAAATACAATCTTGATAATATTATAATTTTCAGGAATATCCCAACTGACAACAAGTGCAGCCTGAGCTGCTGATTGCCTGTTTAGACCCTTCTTCATAGTCTTTTCAGTGTCCTGACAATGATGGTGATCCTTTTTTTGTTGTTGTTGTTACAATACTTGGATTACAACACATCCATCGAGGCGCATCCCAGCCAGGTCCACCAAGTCTTCTGGAGGCACTTGTTTTGTGTTGTGACTATGTGCAGCTAATGTTTGTCTTTTGTCTGTTTACATGTGTTTTCTCCAGTTGCAGTTCATTAAGTTCTTTAACACAACAATGCCACCTTACACAAAAACAACTCCATGAAGTTCTCGTTCTATCGGTTTGTTGTGGTAGATCTCAGCTGGGCTGCACAGAGCATTGAACACGACCAAACCAAACACCGCTGATATGGCCTGGAGTGGCAACTGTGAGCCTGGCGTCCTCACCCTGCATCAGTGTTGGACCTACAATGCTGTTGTGGCTGAATGGTAGAAAGTCCCTTTAGCTGGGCTCCAAAATCTAATGGAAACTCTGAAACCAAAAGAGTGGAGGCTGTTTCCATGGCACCTATTTGTGAACAGGGACTGAGTGTTAAGTATCAGCTTGTCATCTTCTCACATTGGCCAAAAATATCTTGATTGTTTGAGTGCATCTGGGCCACAGTGTTTTCCACTAGAGCACATTACAATAGGTCTTCCAAGAAAACAAAGCACAACAGCAGAATGTCCTGACTGATGAGGATAAATGATTGTAAACTGAACTCCACGGCAATGAGACAGAGCTTTAAGGAACCCAACTGGACTTATTTTCTGCAAAACAAATGGTGGACACACACTGATGGAAACAGAGATAAAAAGTCCCAGATCCTCACATACACCTAAACGTAAGCCAGCCTTGGCATTTCTTTTCTACTCTCTTACTTCTCTGCTCCAACTGGCCTCCACTCTAAAGGCTTCGTAAACTCAAAGCATATGTTCTCCAGTGCCTTTCTGCGTACATGTGAGAGGCAGGCACAATTCCACGCCACAGAATATGCAGCACAGAGCAGGTATCATCACCGTGGTGGCAGCGGCACGTGAAGCTGTGGTGCCACTGTGAAGTGAGAGAGGCCCTGCTCTATCCTCCCTCCCTGTCAGGGAGTTCCTAATGCTCATTGTAAGTGACAGGGGACAAAATCCACAGTCCTTGTTCTACACGCATGTTGTTTTTTTTTCACTATCAAGACTCCAGTGATATGAGAAGAGTTTTTATTCATTTTAACAGGCAAAAATGTTATTTTCTTTTTTTGATTACAACATGTATAAAGTAAGTTAGGGTGGAACAGTGGTTCAGTGGTTACCACTGTCAGCTCTCAGCAAGAAGCTTCTGGGTTTGATTATCAGGCCTGGGGCAATTGTGTGTGGAGTTTGCATGTTCTCCCTGTGCCTGTGTGGGTTCTCTCAGGGCTCTCCAGCTTCCTCCCACAGCCCCGAGACATGGACATTATGTTGATTGATTTAGAATTGCCAAAAGTGTGTGAATGTAAGTATGTGTCTATTATGTTGTCTCTATACGTCAGTCTTGTGATAGATTGGCCACCTGTCCAGATGGATGGATGGAGTCTTTATACCTGTAACAGAGTGGGAAAAAAAAGAATCATAAAAAACTAACATTTTACAGTTCTTAAACTCTTTTTTCAGGTGCTTTATAGTTTGTAAACTGTACACACACATTGTTATTATCTGTAAGTATTTTCACGTTATTTCACTTATTTTATCTGCAGTTAACCTTTAGAGGCAGTATTGGCTCCTTTCTGTTCATTCTATTTCTATGCTCTCAGTTGGGTCCTGGAATGCTGTAATGAAACATATTTTCTTTCCTTAGTCACCTGCAACCCAGAGCCGTCGGCCTCGCTTTGATCCGCACTCTGCTCTCTACAAATATCAAAACGATCTCTGCATTGGTCCATGTTCCTCGCTCTGTAAAGAGCGCGGCTTAGGAGTAATATCGCTGAGTGTAACAAATACCTCTCTCTTTCTCAGTGGATAACAAGGAACAGGTGAGACTCCCAGCTGTCTGAGGCCGCAGTGAGGAAAGCATCTTTATAACAAAAGATTCCCTGCAGGACTACATCAGTCACACAATCTGACTCAGACATCTGCATTAGACAGAATATGACACTGAATAATGTATATTTTCTATTTGCTTCAGTGTGACTATGTCTCTGCCAAATATACATGAGATCACAGCCTCGGAATCCAGTCTTTTTCTTTGTAGGTGTAGCCTAGCGTGCACTGGCCATAATACTAGTTTGTATGTGTATGTGAGCAGCAGTACAGCCTCAGCATAGCAATTTCCGCTGATCCATACATCCACCAGTTCAGAGCCTCCCATTCTGTAATAACATATGTGCTGGTAAGCATCATTTGTAACCCAACTCATTTAGCAGAGCTGAGGATCTTCAGTTCTTCACTCTTTCATCAGAGTTTCTCCAACTTAAAATAAGTCAGGGCGCAGAAACATAAAAATTAAATCCACTTCAACTGAGCATCACATTTGACTAATTCTTAGAGTTGATTTCACAGACAGTTGAGGCCAAACTGAAAACACAGCACTGACACACTATCACGTTATTAAGTTAATACTGAATAAATGAATGAACATGTCACCAAACAAATAATATGTCAAGAATAAGCATTAGCAATTGCTCCACTGGTTCAGCACCTTATCAACTATGCCTATCTGTCTGGTTGGTGGTTGGTAGGTGCAGACTGTCTGAGGATGATGTCATACAACATGACATAACACAACATAAAGGCATACACTACTAGTGTGACATCTTTCATTGTTGTTATAATATTTTGGATTTATTTAGAGTTACTGAGAGAAGGAGATAATATATATCTAATGATAGAGGAATTCTTCCATTTATTCTTATTTGTGATAGGTTAATGTACAAGTGCTGAGACTGCTCCAAGAGAAAAACATGGCTCTTACCATCTGCCTAAAATTGTGCTAAGCTGCTGTCTTGGGAGAACATTTAAGCCATCTCTGAAACCTGTGGTGAAGGAGGCACAAGCACTGCCAGATGCTGCACACCAGAATCAAACTAACAACACTGTGATGTGCACAGTGATGTGGGAATATGCATCCAAAAAGAAAAAAACCCCAAAGAAATCACAAACTTTACCAGTTGGTGTTCCAGGTAGTGGAAAATGAGCTGTGTCGCCACTCTGTAAAAGAGCCGGTGTAGCCATGAGAGTGCACTATGAAAACACAAAAACAATAGAAAGCACAGTCACCTCAGAGAAGCTCACAAGTGGAGAGTGGACAACACAGAGTATGCTGATGTGTTCCCCAGTGATGGCTGCCTCCAAATAGAATATAAAATAGGGAGACAACACAGTGAAGCCAGTAAAATGGAGATGTGCTCCGGTCGCTATGATGAAGCTGCTGAAGGATGAACTGCAGGAGCTACAGAGCAGAGGAATCATTGAACCAGTGGAATGCAGCACAGACTAGATCAGTGCAATAGTGGCTGTACAATGAGAATCTAAGGGCATGTATTGACCCCAAAGCCGTGAACAAAGCGCTGAAGGGCAGCCTCTTCCTGCAACAAACTGTTGACGGTATGCTACTCAGTCTGTCCTAAGCCAAAGTGTTCACAGTGTGTGGCGTTAATCATAAATAGTGTAAACTCATGTAGGCCTACATCAGACTAAAGGTCAATCCAGACAAAGTGTATGCCATTGAACAGTAGAGATTGTCCTGCAGTAAAATCAAAGCCCTTAGGTCATTTGTGCAGCAGCCATTGTTAATTTTTTTTATGGCGACATCTACTGGCTGCAGTAAGTATGACAGAGGCAGAGGGAGGAGTGGTAATGTAGTATAAAGAGCGTAGAAGTCCAGTTCAGGTGGTAGTTGGGGTGGTTGGATGGGTCAATCAGACACAAGACTTTCATGAAGGAGAGTGAGGTTTGATTCTCACATGAATCATTTTAATGCACCTAACTGAAATCCTGTTCTTTTTCTAACCATACCCAAGTCCCTTTACTGCCTAAACCTAATGAAACTGTTGTTTTTTTTTGCCTAAACCTAATGAAGCCGACCTCTTTGCTCTTCGGTTGTTTAGGTTGGAGGACTTGTTGGATCTGACAGATGTGAGAGGGGTTAAGAGGTTTTTGAGTATGGTAAAATATCTGGCCAAGTTTTGCCCTCAGCTATCAGATCACTGTCAGGTGGTGTTTGGGCAACTGGCACAGAGACTGTGAGTGGTACCGCACAGCTCAACATGAGGAAACACTCCTCAGAAAAAGACCATGGCGAATCTGCCAGTGCTGAAATTTTACGGTCCAGATGAGAATCTGACTGTTCTAGATTGTTCAGATGCAGGTTTTAAGTTAAACCTGTTCAGTTTGCAAGCAAAGCACTTACACAAGCCAAACAGGGCTATATCCAAAAAGAAAAAGGGTTTGTTTTTTAAGCTATTATGGGAATATTCCACCAGTACACATACAACTACAAAGTTAGAATTCAAAGTGACCATGACCTGTTAGAGAAAATAGTGCCATTTCTGAATGTATCTAAAAGGCTTCAGATGTATGATCTGGATATAGTGCAGAGTCTTTTCTGAGCGTTTAGCTGATGACTCAGTGGAAGCTGACATAAACTGACAGTATGGTACAACTCTCACCGATCTCCACAGACAGACAGCACATTATCCAATCTAAGATAGATAGATAGAATCGCTCTCTCTCTCTCTTAAAGAGAGAGGGAGACAGGACAGGACTCAACCCTCAAGTAGTGTGGACCACTTGTAAACCAAACCAAAACCTTTTTATGCTGTCTGACTTCGTGTGTGAGTGCAGTCTGTAGGTCTACTGCCTTCATTCAGATGTGACAACGGTTCACCAATGAAACTTCAAACTTCACTTTAAATCTTGCATTTCTGTCAGCAGCTTGGTTTGATTATGTCCATTAAAGAAACAAGGACAAAAGCTAACCTTATCCAACACTTGGCCACTCTCACAGGGTGCTGGCAGGATTATATGTTGTTCTTTAATCTAGATTTATAAACAATAATCAATCTATCCAATCATGGCTATTCAACTTCGGAGTGATACTGAGGAGAATTTGGATCAAGGGTTCTCTAGTCATCAGACAGTCTTGCTAAGCATCATTTGTCAGCGGAT
This sequence comes from Selene dorsalis, assembly GCA_900303245.1. Classification (NCBI taxonomy): domain Eukaryota; kingdom Metazoa; phylum Chordata; class Actinopteri; order Carangiformes; family Carangidae; genus Selene; species Selene dorsalis. The sequence goes on from OMNW01014042.1 coordinate 36,634, forward strand.
GTCATGTATTCCCTGTTTCAGTCCCACTCTCTGGTTCACATCATTGTCATCATTAAGGTAAAAAAAAAATATGTGAAAGTATTCTTTGGTCTAAATAGTGTTAAGGGGGACAGATGTGGGCCGCAAACATTTTTGAGATTCTCGAGTGGGCCATTAGCTGGAAAAAGTTGGGAACCACTTGACTAAATATTTGGATAATAGCACACATTTTCAGACAGCCTGGAAACGCTGCACTCAGCTGTTCACCTGAAATAAGACAGATGCATATCAACCACGAGTGGCTGGTTCAGTTCAACTCACAGGAAACGCTGCACCTTCCTTTACGAGGGAGAAGGAGATAATGCCGTTCCTCAATTCCTTTGGACCGCTCATGAAAACACACGATCATGAAAATCTAAACACAGATCACTTAAGATCTGCTGCTTTGTTAACCATCAACGGTCACTGAACTCCACAGATGAACCATGAATGCTACACTGCTGTGATGTTACTGTTGTAGTGAAACCTTCACTCAGTTTACATCAGTCATATCTTTATTGTTGAACTGTATCACCTGTTCAACAGGGACAAATCCATGATGTGACACTCATATCAGTGTCCTCACACCGCTTCACAACATGAACCTCTGCATTCGTACCCTCAGCCTGTGAACTTGTCTTTGGTTTCGTTGTAAGCTGAGCCACTCAGCAGCTCTCCTTCTCTGATGCTCTCCAGCTGCCTTTTTATAGGCCACTAATTGAAGATGGGCTCATCGGGATATTTACTGCTCAGCTTTGTTGGTGGTTATTGGCCCCTTTCATTGAGTGCAGTAATGCTGGGCCCATGATTATCTGGTAGCAACAGGTGCTCCAGGTGAAAGAGCAGAGAGCATCAAGGTGGTTAGAGGATGAAACATCAGAGACTCAGCCACATGTTTGAGCCTCAGTCAGACCCAGACTCAGAAAAGGAGTCTTTGGAGACCAGAACCAGGGACCAGCAGATGTGAACTGTGAAAAGCCAATAACAAGACCTTTTTTTACTATTGCCAGTCAGACCACATCATGTGCTTCTTTCCCGTCTCAGTCTGGCAGTCAGTCAGTCTCCTAAACTGGAGAATCAAATGGAGAGCTGGTAAGCAATGGGAGGAGTTGAAAAGATTATCATTGAAATAATTATTGTTATTGGGTTGGATCTGAATTTTTAAGTGAGCCATGAGGTAGAAAATGCTGGGAATCTCTGCTCTAAATATTTACTCAGCTTGTTGTCAGATCCAGAGGTCTGATGACTAAAATCTTTCATCTGGTGTAAAGTTAAAAACCATCACGGTGTAAAAAGTGTGCAGGGCTTAAAACTAGGCCTGCACAATTAACTGAAATCTAATCTAAATTGCAACATGTCTGAAGTGCAACATCTAAATTGCCAGAGGTAATTTGTTTTGGGTAAAGATAAAATGTGTCACGACTCACAACATTGTTGTGTACACTCAGCACCAAAGATGTTGCGATGCCACAGAAATTATATTGTAAAGATTGGTTCAACTTGCTCTAGCTGAGAAGTGCCATGAGATAACTGTTGTGAAATACAGTCATACAGATCACACTTAGTCGTTGGCCTAATTCTAACAATAAATTTAACCAGGGGTGGCCTCACTAGCTCAGGTAGAGCGTGTACCATGTAGTCATAATCCAGCCACAGTGGCAGTCTGACCTCTTTCTCTCTCCAATATTATCCGTCACTGTTTTTCTCTCACTGAAACTATAATAAAAGCAAAAAGCATGAAAACAACACGACAAAATTGAACAGTTATTTTCAAACAAGTATTTTACTCGGAAATGGACAGGAGGGGGAGCGTGAACAACCATTGTCAGTGAGATAACTGTAGCCTTCTGTATATTCCTTTATTTATATCATAGTTTCACCACGGCAGACCAATGACAACCACATCAACCATTGAGTGTTACAGCCTGATTCTCCTTTGTCCTTAGGAACTCTCCTTCGCATAATATCAGTTCTGAGGGACCAGAGTGGTTGACTGGAGAGGTGCAGCCACCGTGAGCAAACCAGTGAAAACAAACAACAGGCAGAAAAAGCCCAGTAATGTTTTGGAAAACCACTGGACTGAGAGCGAAGTGCAGAGGAGACTGGGACCGTTTCTCCAATCAGGAACTTATTGTGAGTATTTTCTCTTATACTAACTTTTCAACTAAACCTGCACTGTGTGGTGAATTGTAACATTTCACTCTTTGTGTTTGGAACTAAACGTTAGTAGTCGAGTCAAAAACGTGGAGGTCATCTGCTTCACACTGTCTGCAGACGGGCCACCTGAAACAGGCCTTTGAAGCCAGAGAGTTGTGTTCTCACAGTT
>OMNW01014046.1:8019-35519 GCA_900303245.1 Selene dorsalis
TCTGATTGGCTCACTGACCTGTTGTTACTAGAGCTCCAGATAGAAACCAGAGGGAGGAGATGTAAAACTACTCTGGTTCTTAGAACTACAAACATACTTTTTAATAGATCAACTATAATAAAACACAGGAGTAAAAAAGTGTAAAATACGGATCTTCAACAAAGGAACTCTTCAGGATTAGTGTAAACAGCTGGAACTACAGCACCAGCAACAACTATAAAGCTATTAAATGTTCCATGGTATTGCGAGTATTGTTTTAGGGCAGATGTGAAAAAATGGGGGAATTTTTCTAATGCAGTCTAAACTTTAACTTCCTGTGATTTTGAAAATGAAGGCCAGACTTCAGCTGTTACATGGTTCGTTACATGAATGACAACAGTGAAGCATTCAGTCTTAAAATGCTGCACATCTCTATGTAAGAAAATGACACAACACGAGAAGACACGAGAGACTTGCAGTGCAAGTGAAGGACTTTTCCCTGAAGCCCAGTCTGTCCCCTCCCTCTGCCCACTTTTGCATAATTGTCCACCCACAACGCACTTCAGGTCTTTCCCAAAAATCAATTGTGAAATCGATACAGTGGAGGAGGCTGGGCCACTCTGTGAGATTGAAAGGAGACAGATGTGATGTGTCCCAGTTGCTGACCTCACTTTGCCACAATGCCATCATGCTATCAAGATTTATGACTGATATCAACATGACCTGACTGCAGCAGAGTAAAGTGGATTATAAGTGTATACCATTTATACAGACTTTACCAGTCAGCATGCAATTGTTTTTTTTTCTTATGGAAACGACTGTCCTGAAGCAGAGTCAGCTGTTTTTATCTGATTATTTGGCAGAGAGGAGGGGTAGCTCTTCCTCATCATTCATTATCTCAGCTGTGCAAATGATTTTGTGTGGAGTGAGATCACAGCTTAATCACAAAAGGCCAGGTCACCCAAATTACAATGTAATTAATTAATTTAAAAGCCTTTCACACTCACCTCCAACTATAATAATTTTGAGATTTACTATATAACTATATAATTTTGAGATTTCAGTGGCTCACATAACAATTCAAATCTAGGCCAGTGGAATTTACTCAAAATTTACAGCCACATTTCTCTCCAAACCAGTGTAGCGCTAGTTCTGGATATTACAGACAATACTGAAGAATGGAAACAAACAACTGCGTGTGCTATGGTAATTTTGGACAGATGGTGGGGGGGGGGTTGGCTGAGTGAAAAGCCATCATTACTCCACCTCTGGTGGAGGTTTATGAGCTTTCCTATAAATCCACACTGTTCTCTGCAAGCTGTCTTTACAATGCTGCTGTGTGAGCATGTCTACACATACATGTTAGATAGGGGTTGTTCTCCATGCTGTGTTTCACAGTCATTCTTGGGATCCCACTTTCTACACTTTGACCCACTTAAACTGCTCATGTTAAGTTATAATAATCACTGACCTGCAGTTTGACTTTTTTACACTAATTTTAAACCTTCTGGAGAACTGTCAGCTCGCTGTTTAAAACACAACAGTAGTATTGAAGTGTATGCTAGTCACAGGGTGGAAGGATACATCGCCTGTTTTTGGTTATGCTTCAGTCCAACTTTCTTCCTTGGGATAGTCAACTATAAATGAACATGCAATGGGCAGTGAGCTGTGACAACCGAGGATTTAGGTTATTTCACTTGACAGATGGGGTAGGAGGCCAGGTGGCAGGTGAAACAGCCATTATTTCACAGTGAGACTGGAAAGAATAGGACACATTTCCCTATTAGAGATATGACTTTTCCATCTCCCCTCCTGAGAGCAGCTGATGAGTGGGAGCTCCTGTCTGGCCAGCTGCCGTTACAGTCACTGCTCTGCTGCAGCAGACTTATGTGCATGGCCTGACGCACATCTGATCAAGAAGAATGAAGAATGTTTCTGTGTTTCTGATATTGTTCCCTTCGTTCGGTGACATTGACATTAGCCCTGCTACAGGAGGTGAAGTTACAGTTGCTCTCAGGATCACGTTGTGAAAGAAGCTCTAGAGTTACAATAGAAATCTTACAGCAACCACAGCTGTGACGCATCTTGGAAACACATTAGGGAATTGGCTGTGGACAAAAACATAAATATCTTTATATAGAAAACGGAGCCAAACTAAAACCACCTCTAAAATCTGAGGTGTCTGAGAGACACAAGGTCCCAGCGTGGAGAGGAGAACAGCCAACTGAAGTGTGTATCGCAGCCTGTGCGATCATTTTACACAGCAACCTCTGCCTGTAAATCCAGCTGTTGCTACTCTTGATTACATCCACAAAGTACTTGTCAGGTCTAATTACTATTTACTTGCAACCAACAAAGTTGCAAACTATAATGATCAGTTATAAGACAGCGAGGTGGCACCATCTCAGCACAGAATACATTTTTGCTGCATTAGAAAAACTGGCCGCCTTCAGGTGGGATTTTTCTAATCTTCTGACTTATCCCTGCAGCGTCAGGCCCTGGTTTTCAAAATGAAAAACTGCACAGGGAAAGTTTTTGAACAAATGAATAAGTGATAATGTCAGACACTAACCATTATCACAGAAATGAATGTGAGGTTTAGAGTCAGCGGTTTTCAGCCACGTTAATTCTGATAAAGTGTTTAAAATTATAGTTTAACTCGAGGGAAAAGATTGAATGATTTTCCACTCTTGGCCAAAAGAGAAGACCTATGCAGGAAAATGACTGAAAATCCTTAAAGCAAAGATTCAAGGGGCAGACTGTCTCTATCTGAAGTGTGAAATGTAAAAAATAAAGAAAGGTTTCTTTCATTTGAAAATTTTGCTATCTTCACCACAGCCAAGCTTCTAATCGTCACAGTGAAAAAAAGTCATCCAAATTAAGAAAACATGTCAAGGTAACAAGGTTTGCACCCATATAAAATTTTGAACACAGTAACTCTCTGTCCTATGGTGATTTACTTGCGTTTGAGGGGCCATTTCTATAGGTGTTGCAGCATGTTTGGCAAGATTTTCTACAGTCGTCAGCAGGTTGTTTCAGGGTCAATAGACTCTGTAAATGTCGGACAATACAATAATGTGTTTATGTAAGGAGCTTAAGTATTTCCAGTACTACACACACACACACACTTTAATTTAATTTGTATTAGAGTGATATTCTTTCCTGCTGGCATAGCCTCACCCCATTTTCACATCAGGCCAAATCACCAAAGACTCCTTGAAGCATCTTTACTCATTTTCTTGGTATTAACCAAGATTCCACTGCGACTGAAGTCCAAAAGTGAAACAGACATACTGCACTATGTAACTGCAGACACAGAATCCTCACCTGACCTGACATAGGTCTTTGTGCTGTGTTTTATTATTTTCTAATTTGATGTAGATCCAACATAACGTTAATGAATCCCAGTCTATTTTAACAGTCTCATGTCTTAGGTGTTCCACCACCTCTTGAACAGTTTTTCTAACATTATGTCAACGTGCACAACGTCCCAATAGAGAGTTTTTGCAATCTCTGGTTAATGAGCATTTTAAAGCAATTAAAAATCTTCCATAGTTTGCCACTGACAGCTATGTACCCTACCAATTACAATAAAAAAAAACAAAAAAAAAACAAACTATAATCATAGATCTATAAACAAACATTTTTATCTAGACTGATTTTAAACAAGTGCAGCTGGTACGCGTCAGTAATAGTAATATCAAGTGTTCAGCAGGATAAGAAAGATAACTATACGTTTGAAATAATAACTACATATAGATTTCTTAGGTATGATTTTCTCACCATTCAAACTTTTACAAAGCACAACGACTCTGAGATCCAAATGAAACTGACCACTACAATGAGGGTTTGGGCAACATGAAGTAGTAATTTTCCCAGTTCATACACTGGATGGTGCTGTTGTCCAGGTTTCAGTACATCAAATCCAAATACCCAGATGAGAGCAGCACTGCAGTATCAATATGTGCCAACTAAGTCCTACCAAAACTAAAGATCCTGGTTTATTGCATTACATCATCTATGTTCTTTAATGGAGATATTTGCCCTAAACATCATCCCACTCACTTCCTATTCTGATACAATAGTTTGTACATGAGAATTAAAGTGCTGCAGACAGATCAAACAGGGGAAGAGACGCAACAAAATCACTGAATGAAATTAAGAGGAAAACACAAAATTCTTAGCGCTATTATTTTGTGAATGAGAGATCTGCATGTCTAAAGCTGCTGTTTTTCAACAGTATAATACACTTTTTCAACATCAAAGTGTATTATATTTTCTTTTAACAGTTTAATTTTGAATAATTTCAATAATTTTTATACTTTTTTATCTCTCCAGCCCTTTTTACTATGCTTACATTGCATTTTTGTGTACAATCTTCAAACTTTTCTCCCCCATTAAACAAACAGAGTAATCAGATCTCTGAGCAATCACCAGTCTGCTGTAATCCGAGCAGTGTAACACCCTTACAAAATTCTGTCGGCGCAGTGCAATAAAACTGCCTGTCAACCATCTTGGGAGGGAAGGTAAACATGATGGTCACGTAGATGATATTCTTTGACTACGCCAGTTTGTTTGTTCAGCATCGGTCCAGTCTGGGTACCGTGAGAAAGCTCCTTCTATTGGTTCTTCACAGAGAGAAACACACAACACATATTTGTTCTATATGGAGCCGAATCTCCCGCCGCCACTGACAGACCACAACACAACCAAGAGTGTGTATAAGTCATCAGTAGATAGATGTGTCATATGTCCTCCTTAGATTATATTCATTACAACATACAGTACGCTCAAGAATCAACCTCTGCACTTGGACATTTAAAAATATTTTTGATGCAATTATATTGTTCATTATTAATGCCTCATATTGTATTACTGGAACTTACATATATTTTATTCATTTTACTTCAATGGGCCAAACTTGGATCTGCAATATCCTGTAAGTGCGAAACAATCCTTACTTCACAAGTCACAGTATATTCATTTATAAAATGTCAAACCTGATCATTTAGTCCAAAAATCTGAAAGTTGAAAATGAAGACTAGTGAGAGAATGAGCAGCACTGAACTCAAAATAAAAGTAAGAGCAACATAAACTGTTTAAAATAAAGAGCCTCCATATAAAGAAACATGAGACAGTAAAACCTCACTGGCCAAACAATATAATTATATCACTTGCTGAAAATAAGCCTGGTTATTGGTTTAGAGATTAGATAATTTTGAATTGAAAATAAACCAAAGCAGAATCGCTGATGACAGTGGAGGCCCGGGCTGAGCAGAAACAGAAGGAGAAAAGGGAGATTTTGTTTGTAAACAGCGTATGGGATGAAATTTTTGCCCGTCTCGTTTGCAGATGATCGAGGCTGTTTGTTTTCTTGAGCCGATGCTGTTTACTTTGGACGTTCTCCTCCGTGTCTACTGGTTTACACTGTTCTAGTCTGAGGACATTCCTGCTGAAGCTTCTGCTCACAGACAGAGATCACAGCTCGACAGAGGTAAAACATCCGCTCCTGCCTGGACACATCACAGGGTCAAAGCCCATCAACAGAGACGGCTGCTACTTTAATCTTATATTCATGACTTAATCTTTATAAAAGAGAACCCAAATATGGCCACCGTGCAGATAACCTCTGCATATTTAGACCATGACAAACCTTGGATTACAGCTTCTTTTCTCTAACTCTAAGCAAGGTGAATCTCAGCTTGATACACAGCTTCACAGCTCACACAAAGACATGACTAAATAATGTAGTTTCCCCGATGCTGCACCATTCCTGTAAAAAAGAGGAACTGCCGATTAACTCACTTGTGTTTTTTTTGTGATTCTGTCTGGAAGTGATGATGAAACAAGAGCTTCTTTGGTAAAATCATGAATCACTGACGCTGCAGATGACTGCTGAATCATACACAGCTCAGCTGAAACACACAGTACCTGATATTTCCTGTATAATTTTCTGCCTCGGGAAAATGCGTGCTCAGCTCCTGCTGGTTTTATGTCAGTCATCAGTGACTATCTAACATAAGAGATCCATCTCTCACTGCTTTTTTTAAAATCTGCATCATAAACAATTCTTCGTCGACATTATCTGCTGGACTTGACTTTTTCATATCGTCATGCAATGGGCAACGCCATTGTCATTTCATATCGTATAACCTTATAGCCTGTGTGAATGTGATTTCAGGGCATTGCTGCTAAAGAACCTCATGCTCAGTCAATCCTCACTGACTAAACAATGGTTGGAGGAAAAAAATCAATAGCAACATTTTTAAAGAGCTGAGTAGGCAGGCTTCATTAAACCACTGCCAGAGCATTAGCCATCGATCATGTCAGCCAGCAGCTAAACCTGAAACACTGCAGCCAACACTTACTTCTTACATATTAAGGCATTTATCAGTTGAGAGTTGTTTACAGTGTAGCTCGTCACAGGTTCAGTCCTTTTCCAATAGCTGCTCCAACCACTGCAGTGATGCAGAGTCCTATACTCTGATCATTGCCTCCGTCTCCTCGACACTATGTTCAAGGGGCTAGCCTAGACATATAAGGCAAAAGATAAGTTGCTTTGCTGAGCTGTTGATGAGTATAGCCTGAATGTGTTTCAAAGGAGAATAAACAGCTCATGATGCTGACACTCAGACTTGTGACTCTATATTTCAATAAGAAGCAAACACTCAATCTACATCCAGCACCATACTGTAATCCACAGGTTGTGATCTAGTGAAATCACAACGGAAAATACTGATATGACACTCCTCAAAGAAATCCCATACATATCAGAAATCTGATTGCCAAATTGTCCCAGGCAATTAGTATTTAATAATATGGGACACTGTTTAAAGTTAACTTGAACTCAAATGATAAATGTTGAATTTCAAACCAGTGTTTACTGATATCACTTTTAACATCATTGTTGTAAAAGAGGGTGCCTCTGGTTTCCTTATGATGAGATAAGTATTTCGTGTCAGAAAACCCAGAAATAATTTGTGGCCTGCCTTCTTTGCATTGTAGCTACATTTGTCACAGTGTGACGGAGCGTCTCCGCGTGGCGACAAACATACACATACACATACACACATGAGGCCTGCACACACACACACACACACACGCCACACTCGCGTCTACTTTCTTTAGTTCATTCTCGCTAACAAGCCCCTTCCCCCCTGTATCTGTGGCGCAGCCGAGGGTGCACATTTAGTCCCACTTTCATCAATGCAAACATTTGAACTTACCTCACGTCCACGTAAACTGCATTGAAACTCACCTGCCGTGAGTTTGACCAAACAGAGACTAAGCATTTCCGGTGGTATACATATCGTCATCTCGCGCGAGAATGGTGTTCTTTTGATCTGGTTATAATATTGTTTTTTTTTTTTCCCCACGTGAATAACCGAAGAAAAATACTGACAGAAATGGACAAACAATTTTATTCAAATTGTGGTTGAATTTATAAGGATGAAAACAGACTGTGTGTGAAAATATCAAACTCAGTGGGAGGAGCTGCCTTGGCCCTCAAATATTATATAGATTAATTGCACACAGACTGAAATATCTCATGTTTTTTTTTTTTAATTGTAATGATTATGACTTACATTTAATGAAAACTCCAAATGCAGTAAATCAAAAAATGAGAATGAAAAGAGTTCACTATTGGTGTCACACTCTAATGAGCTAATTAACTCATAATACCTGCAAAGGTGCCCAGAGCCTGGTTCAGTAGCTATACTATCATGGGGAAGACTGCTGACCTTCTAATTTAATGAGATGCACCTCTATATAGTTTGTGCACCTTGGGAGATCAGCACAATTAATCACAAAAAATAATAATAATAATAATGATAATAAGTCAAATTTATATAGCACCTTTCAAAAAACCCAAGGTTGCTTTACAAGTGTTGCAAACAGACAGAGGGGAGAAAACTAAACAGGTAACTGAGAAAGGCCATGGCGAAAAGTGCATATTATGGCGGATTTAAAAGTGTCCAGGGTTGGGGTGTGACAGATTTCAAGAGTGAGAGTCCCACAGAACTGGGGCTGCCACGCTGAGGGCTTTGTTCCTGAAAATATAAAAAAAAGAAAAGAAGAAAGAAAACTTTTTGATGACACCATTGATTTTTATCACAGTTTGCCAGTAGAACCCTGTGACACATCTCTATCTTTCTTCCCTTGCGTTTCCATTGGTTTCCTGTTTTATTATGATACTCACCTCTTGCCTCCTCCCTGTAGGCCTATTTCCTGCCCTCCTGTGTGATTACCTGACCCCACCCTCATGTGTCACACCTGTCTCTCATTGTCTCCCTCCCCTTATTCAGTCTCGGTGTTTCCTTCAGTCTGTGCCAGTTCTCCTGTGTCATAGGTGTAGCCTTTTCCTATGTGTGAAATTTGACAAATTTCTGGTAAAGACTGTGGTCTTAACCAGAAAGTAAAGATCCCAGTGGGAGGCTAAGTTCTCTCTTACTCATATAGCTCCTCTTAGCATCAATTTGTAACAAGCATTTTGCAGTCGTACCAGAGGCAAAGCTGATTATCAGTGAACATACATGCAAATAGATAATGAAATTGTTCGGACAATGACAGTCTGAGGGTTTACAACACTTAGGGTTAAGATTTAAAATGCATATACAAATCAAAATTACAACAAGAAACAAGGGTTTCACTTCTGTGTTACAAACGAAAGTTCACTTCCTGTGACATCAGTGATCAATTTTGAAAATGTAACCACAAAATCCAAATACAGTGACGTTTCTTTAAAAAGCCTTTTCTGTGTAGAATCACAGTTTCATAGAGGAATTCAATTCTCCTTATTGATGCTGTATTTCTGTATAAATCAGTTTATTATTATTTGGTGTTTTACTGGATGATTTCAATTTTGTTCAATATGTCCTTATTTTCCTCCTGGCTTTTTGCCTTTGTTAAACTCTCGTGGGCCTCAACTAAAGAAGCTAGTCCCAATCGAAAAACTCACTTTCCACCCCAGTTGCAATCCTAGCTCCTCTCCCAGCTGCTCATAATTTGAACCCTAGTTCTCTTCCCATTTGTCTAAATCCCCAATCATACTCTAATTTTAAACCCAGGAAGAAATCAAAATCACACTCTTAATCCCAGCATTAATATCAGTCCTTCAGTCTGCATGTTGAGCCCTATTGTCAGATCTACAGTCCAATCAACAATCCCACTAACAGTTCCAGTATAATCCTTTGTCCAAAAAACTAATGTGACTGATTCTAGTATAAGATTAGTTGTTTTTCATCCCATTCCCAGTCCCTCTAATGTGTCAGTCTCCAGGTCTCATTCCCAGTGATGGTCCCTAGACCTCAGACCCAGTCCTCAGTGATGGTTCCTGTCCCAGTCTCTAATCTGAGCTCTGCTCTTTCAAAATTCACAGACCCCACACTGACACAGCTGGACTCACTCTGTCACCACCGTGGGGACTATCTGTTAACAGGAAGTAGGCTTGCTTTACGCTTCAGGGCTCATTTTCTTATTTCCTCTCCAAGTCAACCAATCGGAACAGGAGTCATACGCGGGGACAGACCACCAGCTCAGTGTACTGTCGGGAAACATCTGCAGGGGTTAGCGAGGGTGTTGGATACATTTTCAGTAAACCAAAGATAACTGAGCTACTGGGTCACAACTGCTAATGGTCTGACCTGCTGGCAGAGGAGGACACTTATAAAAGACTTCTACAACACACAAAAAAAGACTGGACTTAACAAATTCTTAAGAAGTTACTGATGGGTGTTGGTTTACACAACATATCAACAAGACCAAACATGTGACATTTGGCTCCATTTATTATGTGTCACCACTGTGACAATTCAGTGAGTAAAAGAATGCATTGTGATTTTGTGAGATCCGGGATATAAACACAGTTTCGTGTTAAACTACGTCAAACGGCATCACATATGATGTCATAAAAATGAAAAGACTTGTTTATTCTGCAAGGATTAACTAAATGAAGTGTGACAAAGAAATAACCAAAAGAAGTTTACTACTTGAAAGTTGAGATCACTAGGATTAAGATGAAAGACAAACACAAGTGAGTGAGAGAGATACTAATCACCCAAAATTACACAGATCCAGGAACAGTGGTTACTAAAAATAAATTTGACAGTGCAAACTTGTAAGCCAAAAAATTCATTGCTAAGACCAAAGTTCTGCAAAACCAGAACAATCCTTTAAAGGAGAGATTTGAAAGTTTTCCTATTGCAACATGGTTAACATTAGCATCAACAACTCTTTACTTGAAAGATGCACTGCTGCCCCCAAACTGCCCCACTCCATGATGACACAGATTTGTAACTGGTGCATCTTACCAGCCAGCAACTCTCAGCTAAACAAATGCTGGCAAGTTGTTAACTCAAAACACATTATTATTTAATTGATACGGCTAATTACTGTTTGGACAATTCAAACTTTTTTGCAAAGCCTCTTTTCATCCCCAAATTGCTTCAGTCGAAGAAAGTTCAGCTCAGTTCAAGCAACCAAAGCCTTTTTCTTTAAGCTTTTTTGGCAAAATGAACTCACAAAGCGAAAGCAGTGTTACCTTATCATGTCAGTCTGAGGTCTACCCCTCAGGTGGACAGACTCACAACCTGCTGTGACTTTTGTGGGGACATGTGGCTGGAAATGTATACCACAACCAGAGAACAGTGTCGCCTTAATTCCGCATTGACCTGGATAGAGTAAAAAAAAAAAGGTTCAAGTAAAGTTTTAAAAATATTTTTAACATGACTTATATCACCTAAACTTTGAAAGTAGTCTGTCTGATATATATACATATATATATGATCTAACGTTGGACTGTAATTTTCCAGTTCCAGCGTCACATTTTCACGACAGCATGTTCATGTTGTTTAAAGAAGCTTAAGAAGGAGGTACTTCTGAAAATTAAACATTATAGAGAATCCAGTGTAACACCACTAATCCCACTTTCCTTCTAACAAAATACTTTAACTCTGAAAGTGCCTGAAACAAACATCAACTGGATAATGGTGCTTTCCACCATCTACAAGAAAGTAAATAAGTTGAAAACACAATATAGTTTGCAGCATTCCCCTGTAGTGGGCTAATGGGACATGCAATGTGTTGTACAAGTAAACTCATATTAATTAAACAAGACAAGGCTGGTTTCTTGACATTCATCCATCTCTAAAAGTCAATTATTCTCATTCTAACATTTAACAAAAAGATAGTGGTGGTATAATGCCTCGTCATGTGATGTTAAGTCTGTATTCCAGGTCACAGGGTCATGAGATAATGACATACCAATGTCACGCGAAACCAAATCACAAACACTAAGGAACAATGATTTCATTCTTACTCACATAAAGATAGGTTTGATTTCCTTCTTCCCCTTCTTCTGTTGCACCATCATTTTGAGGAACAGGGAGAAACTCTGGGTCAACTCTGGGATTTCTGTCTTGAATATGAAGTTAAACTTTATTTTGAAGGTAGGGGAGGAGATCTTTTTCTTAAGCATTTTTTACTGTATTGCTTGAAATCCTCTTCACACCCTGATTGCAACCGATTAATTAAATGCTTTTTTACAAAATTGAAAAATGTCAGTCACCTGTGGAACAGCCAGTCCTGTATAACAATAGGTAACCCAAATAAAATAGGAGGTGACATAAAGGAACTCATATTGAAATCATTAATAAACACAGACACAATTATTCTGCTCTAGAGTGCAGCTTGGTAAGATGATTTGACAACAGTTTCACATTGTACCTATAGTTAGATGGTTGATGGTCAATAGCCTATTCTCTGACCTGACAAAGCATTTTCGTCTGTCAGAGAAGTTGTTTGCTATAGATGATTGTCCACCTCTCCATTTTTGTAATTCTCCCTAAAAAGATGCTAAAACTGATCAATCAAAGATAATGTGGTGTTTGTTTCTGAGGTCAAGACTGATCAAATAAAATTGATCTAGTTGAAAGGTTCATTGTTGACACTGGAAATGGAAGCTGCATCTAGAAACATGCAAATAGACGAAACACAAACAAATTTAGAAAACATCTTCATCAACAACCAAATGTACAATCTTCTAAAACAACAAATCAGCCTCTGTCAATTATATTTTGCCTTTTTTCATCTTAAAATTAGAAGAAAATATTTCCCAGTTCATGATTAAACCAGTCCTGTGTTTCTGTTCCTGGGCCACAGTGTACTCTTGTGCCTGTCTTGATTTCTGCTTCTCTCTCAGGTTCATTGTTAAAGTGGCAGTGAAGCAGGGGATGATGACTGAGGCTCAACACCAGACATGAGTCAGACTTCAGAACATTGTGCCTCCGTTAAGCTGAGGTAGAAACAGCTATTGTCTCATTTCCCCTCACCACTTATCTCATCAAATAACAACATGTCGCACACCACATGATAAAATGTACAGCACACAAAGTCTATGTGCATAGCTGTATATGTTTCCACACAATATGATACATAGGCTACTGTTTCTGAACACTTAGAGTTACAGGATGTATCCTGCCAACATCAAGAACTGGTTGTTGACATAATGTGTCCATCAGCCATCACAATGAACTAGAACCTTTAGCCTAACCTCACCCTAAAACTAAGTCTAAATTTAACCTTCAGACAAAAGCAGTGGTTTTGAAGAACTGAGGACCGGACAAAATGTCTTCACTGAGTCCTCATAAATAAATCAGAATTCTTGGCCCTCAAAAGAAAGACAAAATGTACCAAGAACAAACACACTAACCGGGAGAAGGAGGACATGACAACACCTTCTGTGGATCTTGAAGATTAGCTGCCTGGTGACTCAGAGCCCAATACTGGATCGGAGAACTGTAAATCACTGAGGCAATTTCACCTTTAGGAGGACACTGGTCTGTTTATAGCTCCATTTGCAGGAATATATGGAGGCACCAGACTTTGGTGCTGAAAATAGATCAGCATTTTCTGCAGATACAGGCCACTTCTCTTGCTTCTGTGGTACAATCATGATGTTGCTGACAGACTAAAACAAATACAAAATGAACACAGATGTTAGTCTTCGTCTCACCCAGTAGACTGATATTTCTGAGTCCACTGATTGGTTAAATATCACGTCCATAGTATTATCAGAGGGTGAATGGTAACCTTCAGCCTCACATTGAGAATGTTCCAGTGTTTGGGCTCTTGCTGTGATTCAATGTTCTCCCTGTTTCTGTGTCAGTCATCTGGGTTGTAAGTGCTGTTGTATTTGTGTTAAAATAATATTTTTATAATTTCACGTTGTTAAATAACTGAGATGAAAAAAAAAGTTAAATGAATAAAATCATATGTGTGTGTTGTTAGGTAAATAAAGGGTTAATTTCATTGTTTACTTCCTAATAAGTTTGTTCCATTGGTGCTGTTGTGTTTTAGCCCGGAACCAATATTCATCGCTTGTGTGCTGCTATGGCAGATTTAATCGCTGCTTTACTGCTAAGCATGGCCTAAGGTGTTAAGGACCTCCACGGCTAACAAGGTACTTTTCTTTACATTTGTGATGTATTTTGTTTATGTTTACACAACGCGACACGCTTTCATTTACTTCACATACAGTCTTTGTTGTAAGCTGATATATTTGCATTATTGTACTAACAGTTCTCACAGCATGAGCTATGGGAGCAAAGCTTAAACAAATGCCAGTGAAAAACAACCGATCCATGTCTGTTGTGACGAGAGCTACATGGGTACTTTGGCTTCCTCCCACAGACCAAAGATATTGAGCATTATGCTAATCAGGAAACAGGGAACCACCAGCTACCCCACATCTGTCAGTGGATGGTTGAGTGGTCAGTCGGAGGCAGCCAACTGTTTTCTGCTCTCTATTGGTTGGTCCCTTTTATGAACTTTCGTTGCTCTTCAGCAGCCACTGTGTTTGACAGCTTAGACTTGTTCAACATGAAATGATTAAAGCAGCTGATGGAGGCAACCTTTGTAAACACTTGAGAGGGTAATAATAGCTGAGAGTACGTGCTCTGTGTTGCTCTGGGTTAGTGTGTTAATCTAATTTTCAATAAACTCACTAAATGCCGAACAAACATGCAGCTAAGTTCAGATACAAATGTTAATGTATGTAATGCACTTGCCTGTAGAGTCCCATATTCATGCAAATATCTCAACCTTAAAAGCCAAGGATCACAGGCAGGTCACAGAGCACATGAATTGTGGGTAGTCATTTACAATTCTCTCTCTGACCTCTCTCATCTTACTAAGAATCCATAAAGCTAAAGGCGCTGTGTGATTCAGTCACCATTGATTTGTATTTCAAATGAGCAGTGTGGTCTGGATGTGAAAAATGAGGCTGTGGATTATTTGAATAAATGTGGAGGAGTCTATTGAGAAGCTCCTGAATGAGTTTGGAGGAGTCTGATGTGTGCAGGCAGCTCTGCCTTTGCTTCAGTGCAGTCTTAATGATCCTTCCATTGTCACCGGCAAAACAGGAAGTCCTGCTCACATTATTATGTTAACATTAGCCACACTAAACCTTCATCTACCCACAATCTCTCTAATCTGGATTTAACAAAGACTGTGTTTAGCAAAGTTTCACAACACATCATGTTCATTTTTAATCACTGATAACAACTCACAATCCACAATCATGTTGAAGTTTGCAGCTGCACATAGCAACAAAACATTTTCCAGATGGACAGCAGTTCAATTCAGATGCTTATTGTCCTTCAGTTATAAGTCCTCAATGCAGCTAAAGCAGCATAAAAACAAATATTGTACACAGTGGGATATGTAAAAATGTAATATGATCTTCTCATCAAGTAATCTGATCAATCTTCCTCTCACTCAGCAGATTGTTCAGCCTGTCAGTGTGGTAGAGAGGCTCTTCGACACACAGTGTGACATCCACCCTTGATCCTCACTTTATTACACTCAAGCTGCTTCCTGCTAACCACCTCCACCACACTGTTCACCTCAATACATCCCTAGTAGGGAGCTGAATATTTCCTCCTGACTAGTTCATCAGCAATAGCTTGTACCAAATTCACAAGCTCTTTGCTCAAACATAGATGACTGAGATTCTTTGAGCTTCTATAAAATATTCCTGTTTTGTCTGCAAGATGTGGATGCAAAGTGCATATCTTGCACCACATTTCAATATGCATATTGTTAACTTCAAAGGCACATCTTGGAGCCACCTTTCAGAAACTAAACCCGTTTCTTCTGCTCTGGCTCATTTTGCCATTACTTTGAAGGTGGCAAAACGTTAATGTACTTATTGACACGTGTGTAGATGACATATGTGGTGAGGATGGCTTGACTGTTAGGTATGCAAAAGGTGCCATATAGTGACGCAAGAAACATTATGTGTTCATAATATTTTTTGGACGTGCGCACTGTCTGTAGTTACCTGCACTCCAGCCTGCTTCCCCACCCTCAGTCTCCTCCTCTGCATTCATCTCCCCACAGCCCTTATTAAAAAAAGTCCTACCTTTAATACAAGGGAGCAATTTTTGCCTCTGCCTGCCTCAGGGTTCAGACATTAAAATGCAAATGTTTCATGGGATGAGCAATAAACTGTGTGGGCAGCCAAGAGGCAGATTCATGGAAAAAAAAAGTGTTTATTGCACATGAGATAAATGAAAACGTTTGTACCTAATTTTATCTTGTCATTTGGTTGTAGCAGGTTTTGTGTTATCAGGTGGACCTTTGATTACGGATGCAGGTAAAATTATATTGAAGTGGTTGATTGTGCAAGACGAATCTGAGGTTTGGTGAATGCAGTTGTTGGACAATTGTGTTTTGCATTTGTATAACTCCAGTTTTTTTATGTCTGTTTTCTGTAAAACCTTATATCTATGTGATTCACACTGCTTACTTCACACATGCTGATTGTTAACATGGTGTTTACAGCTAAAAAGACTGAAAAACTCACAAGGACCCTGAACGCCTCTTCAGATTTGATAACATGTAAAATCCTACATGCTTGTCAGTCAGAAATTAAGACTTTTGTTCTAGACTCCTGCACAGTTCATGATACATGGTTCAGTTCCAAAAGCAATATGAGTCTATTTTTATAGTATTACACATTTGTCTGGGCTGTTCAGGGGCTGGTGACCTGCTTCCTCTGCCAGGATGGAAATACAAATGAACGAGTTACTGATTAGATTATAACATGCATCTTAAGAATGGATTCTGGGTCACATTGGTCACAGTTGTAGGAGGAATAAACAGCTCACAATGTAAAGCTATGATCAAAATTGAATGTATTTTGTAGAGCCGAATGATTTATGTAAAGTGGAAGAATATTTTCTTCAAAACATTGAAGTAGGTATAGTCTTCTTGGTGCATTTAAGGTGTTCATTACAGAAGAAGCTGCTCTAACATCTATGAATTGTATAGTTCCTCTCCAGACACCTATATATGAAAATACACAGCTATGATTAATATTTAGTTTAACATAATTATCACACATAGAAAGTCAGAAAACAATATCAGAAACTGGGACTGGAAGCTCATTTAAATTTACCTGGATCAGGTCTTGTGCCCCACCCACCCCTGCTACTTGCTCTACGTAGACAGGTTAGAGGAGGAAACATCAGTCATGTGTTTGACCCTCAGTCAGACGGCTCAGAGTTTGTTGAGGAGTGAGGACTTCTCGTGTCTGAAATCGCTGACTGTATGACATACCATAACGGTAAGCAGTACGTTTGTAAGCTTTCTGAATGTCTCTGCAACCAACGATTGTATTTTGTACTTAAAGAATATATGACTGAGGTTCACAAGGTCACTCTGAACAAACCCAGAGCTCAAATATAGTAAGAATGACAATTCAACTACACAAATTCAACTATACAAATATGATTCCCATTTCATTCTAATGTAAATCTTGCAGCCGAACTGTGAATAATTTAAGTTGTCAACCAAACAACAGAAATCTTTCCTCTAACTGTAGGTCAGGTTTACATTGTTTAAATTGAATTACCTGTGAGAAAAGACTGAGGAAAGGAAAGCACATCACTCTTGCTTCTATAAATCCTATTTAGTTACTATGAGCTTTATAGAGCTGAATGCTCCAGATTTACCTCTGCTGCAGATCTGCAGTCAGGCCAGAAATAAATCTGAATATCTCATGAAAATAACAGCACAGCTATCCTCTCTGTCCGGAGGTGTTTCTGTATCCTTACCTGATAGTAAATCATTCTCATAATCAGGTGACCAGCTGGTAATGACAGTTGGTAATAGCCTCTGGTGAGCCTCTATATATAGAGCTATAGCAGAGGTGACCAGTGAAGCATAGAGGGCGAGAGACAATGTTCCCTCTGAGTTATGAGAATGAGGTATGTCCTTCCTCTCCTCTCAAGAACATAAAGGCAGGTGGGGGCACTTGCCTCTTGCACACATTTCCCTCCAGACACATGCTGTGAAACACAATTGTACACAGAAACACTCATGTGCATTATACTGTACATGTACCTTTGCTCATTCGTATATGTTATACAAATCAGTTGTTTTCTTTCCAGCTGTTTCTCCCCCCCTTTCTCTTTTGTCTCTCTAACACAACCGCATGTCTGATCTTATATAACACGGTGTGAAAGTGTCCACCCCCATGAGGACAGGTCGTAAATATAGGGTTCCTCCTGATGTGCAGGGTAACAATGGAAAGGACACACCACACACTGTCAAAGATAAAGTGCACAAGCACACACAGTACACTCATTGAATTACATGCAAATAGACACATGCGCATGCACACACATACACCAAACCCACTGTGTGTCCTTCAGGTCATTCATTAGTTGAACAGGTCTGGGAGTCTAGAGCAGGACAAAGTGAAGAGTGAAGAAGGTGACTCTGTCTTGGCAGCATCCCAGACCTGCTCTCTCTGCAGATCAGTGCAGTGGCCTGTTACCACAGCAGGATACTGGCTATTGCAGTGTAGCAGGAATATGTTGAGTTCCTGGTCCAGACTTTGTCCACCTCCACATCAGTGCATGTGAACCTGGTTTGTCAGTCAGTCTTTATGCATAAGTCTTTGGAGTATGGGAGGAAGCCCGACCTCCTTAATGATGGAAATAAAAATGATGGACAGAAAACAAAGGGACAACCCACCAGGTTAAGAAGAAAATCAATACGAAAACAGTTCACTACTTTTAATTGATTTCTCTTTAAAAGCCTCCTCCGTTCTGTTGCCGTCTGTAGCTTCTTCTTTTTTTTTTTCAGTTCATAGATCCCAACAAATAAACACAGGAGTATGTTAATTTTTGAACGCATAATTTATTTCTCACTGACACTGTCAATCAACTAATACACATTATGAAGCCTGGTACCTCCTCTCTGAGACAGACATACAGATGCACAACAAAAGCAGTGGAACAGAGCAGCGTTTAGAGCGAACCTGAAGAGAAGTGTCCAGAAAAAAACAAAAACAAAACCGCCTTAACCTCATTGCACTGAACACAGTAACACTATCATGCCAAGACAGCATAAAAAAATAAGCTCTGGTCACATTGACACTGTTCAAAATGTCTCCCATCATCATGAAGTAATAATTTGCAAGTGGAAGTGTAACATGGATGCCTGTCTGTCACCATGAAATCACTGAGTTGGACTGAGTTATGAGCCTTAATACTGCACACAAGGAAAGTCAGTGTGACACTGTTATATTTGTGAATGTAAAGCTGGGCATCCTGTAATGTGAATAGATGCATTACACACAGAGTTGATTTTGCATGCTTGTGCTCTGACACCTGTGTCCAGTCTGCATTTTGTCTTAGTGTCATTTATTGTGTCTTTAAATAGAAGCTGCCATTAACTTTTAGATCCCAACTGTTGCAAATGGTAAAACCAAGACAAAGTTTGATCACTTTGTGTTGTTTATACTGTAAGAACAAGCTGCCGACCAGGAAAATGAAGGTTATTCCTATCAGTGAAAAGTCAAATCATGGTAAATATTCAGCACATCTCTTACTTGACATAAAGACCTCAGAGAGTAGTCAACATGTGGTAAAATATGGCCGGCAAGCCAGCACTCGTCAGTTATGTTAACGTTTAGAACAATCACCTTCACATACAAAAGTGGTAACATGTCTGTAGTATTGTAGTAAACTTTTATTCTGTGAAATCATTTCTTCAAAACAACAGACGTTACATGGCTGTTTTGAATGCGACCGGAGTCATGACCCTGGAGATGGTTTTATGCTAATGTCCAGTAAAATATGTCTTCATTTCCTGAGATATTTGACATTGCAGAGAAATATTTCTAACTCTGCCTCCCTAATATGACCAACAATGTTAGCAGTCAGAAATGTTGCTTACATCAAGAAGGAATGTACCAATTTTAGTTAAACCACTTTGTAAATTCCTGTTCTTTAATTGGTGTTGACTTTCAAACTGAGCTGAATGCAGCAAGTCTTTGGTTTTAGATTTTATCCTAAACCAAATCCTCCTCATCTCAGTGAACTGATTTCTGACTATTTCATATCTCTGTGGTAAAAATTCAGGTAAAAGAGGAAAAAAAAACAACTTGGTTCACTTAAAAGAGGAAACACACTTCTCTAAGCCGTCTCTCTGTCACAGTTTATGAGCTGAGGTACTTGAAGAGGCTTCATTATTTCCTTCAGAAACTAAAGAAACACTAAAGACATTTCCAACAATCATTACAAATGTTTTTGACCATTAATGTACAATCTTTTTTAATTACCTTTCTCCTCTTCTTTCATGTTCCAGAGTGGCACATTTGGAAATTAAACCCCAATCTCCTACATCTGCCCTTTGTCCAGCTGGGGGTCCAATCAATGTGAATCCACAGGTGTTTACTCTCAGACTGCAACCAAAACTCACCTATGCAATGGGTGAGTATTGTTTAAATAATTCCACTTCAATATTCAAGAATGTCTTCCAGAGTAAGCATGACTCCTGACATGGTGATCCATTGTCCAAATATCCATTTATCGAATTGTGTTTGATGTTAACCTCGATAGCCACACCAGTGACAGGGCTGTGGGGCTGCCAGCTGTCGTTCTGGTGCTCCAGACTGAACACCTGGTGGTGTGACATGGCTGGCATGAAATTTGGTACAGACATCCAAGGCCCATGGCAGACCAGAATGTTTCCTGGTCCAACACTACATGGATAACTCGGAATGTAATGTCACAGCCTCTGTTGCCCCCATGATTAATGATAACCTAGCATGTTGATATAACAACATTAGCATGCAGTATAGCTGTGCAGAAGCTGGCACACTACAGCTTGAAGTGATGAAAACTGAACCAAATCACATCTTAAAATGGCCACCATAAAAAAGATAACCCTCTCTGCTTTACATCATGAACTGTCTCTACATGCCACCCTCAGGCCAAACTCACATTAACTGCCCCACTAGTGGTAAAGATTTAACAATGTAGTTTCTCTTTTATCCTACTGCGCAGGCACTCCACACATTTTTCTGGACATTTTCTTATCCCACTGGGGTTCAGTAAATGACCACTCCTCATAATCGGTGTAAGCATTTCAAGGCTGCTGCCATGGCTACAGACTGTATGTCTTATCTACTTCATCAATCTTTTTTTGCCAGGCTTCTTGAAGTGCCGTGGAGTGGATCTGATTTCAGCCCATCAGGCCAAAAGAACCCGGCTGTGTCAGGAGCCGAGCTGCTACTGGATGTGCCGGGTAGACCTCACTTCCTGACGCTGAGGATGGTCATCTGCAGACACTCTTCCTTCAGAGCCACCAGCTCTGTCTTGTAGCTGCTCGTCTTGCCTCCGTCGGCATATACACAAGGCTGCTTCTTTGCCGATAGTGGCGTTTCCATGGTGACCGAACCAGCGTTCAGTATGTCGGCATGTGATGGTGAGGAAGAGGAGCCCTTGTGGCAGGCCACAGACATTAATGCCGAGAGGGCTCTGCCAACATCGTGCCTCGCCCCCTCATTGACGAAACAGTACAAAATGGGGTCAGCAACACAGTTGAGGCTGGTCAGAGCCAGCGATACATGGTACGCTGCAAACAAGCTCTCCTCTGAGCCACAGTCACATGGCTTTCTTAAAAACATGACACTCCGCACCAGGAGGAGGACATGGTATGGTCCAAAGCAGAGCAAAACAATCAGGATCAAGCTCAAAGCCAACCGCTGAATTTTGGCCTTCTCCTGACGCTCTGTTGAGACGTTGCAGCGAACTGCTGCTAGGATCCCACGGTAGGCGACCAGCATGGCTGTCCAGGGAGCAAGGAACCCCAGAAATGTCCTGTAGAGGTTCATTCCCGCCACCCAGTCTTGCATGGGATATTTCTCAAAGCAGAAGGTGTGGTTAAACCGATCCTGGAAGAGCTCATCATGGAAGAGAGGAGCAGAGTTGGCCACAATCTCAATGATCCACACCATGGCACTGACCATGACAGCTGCAAGAGGTTCAGGGGAAGAGAGAAGAGGAGAGAGACAGGTTAGACTTTGTGGTAACCTCCACTCCTCTAGGTCTGGTGTTCTCAAAATGCATGTGTCCTTGCTCTCCTGGTAAAGTAAATGAGTTAAAGTATCATGTTTTAAATTTTGTGTTATTCAAACTGTCTGTGATCGATCGTTTTCACTGTGATTGCGATGAGTCGTTTTCAATCCTCAAGAAAACTTTATTTCAATTCAAACATTACTAGGCCTATAATTTGTTGTTTTTCCATTTGTTGTTGATGGACTTTACTGTAACTGACCATTTTGGGACTCATATAGCTACGTTATGTTACAATTTGTTTTACAATTTACCTCAGAAATGATGTGTGTGAAGAAGAGAAACAAAATGTGGAATGAGTTTTTCGATGCTAATTTTGTTGTTACATAAATAACAATAATAGATGCTCAGCCAACACAAAGTCATTAACTTTTGACCTACTGAGTGACACCATGTGCCAACCCAAGAAACTAAGAAACCATATTTCATAAACACTTTCATCCATATGAAGCGTTTCTCAGGGTCATTAGATTTTATTGAAACTAATGACTCTAACAGACATCCTTGGTTAAGTGGTTATTTATAAAAAACTTCTTTTGACATGGAAGTGATCTTATCTCTGCACAAAGTGAATTTCCTGTTATATCGATGTGAAGACGTACATCCCCTCCAGGCCTGGCAGTAGCACAGTCTAGGAAACAAATCATCAAATGCAATATCTCAATCATGTCAAAACAGGATACCATGTGACTTGACAGTACTGACTCTACTGGAAACTTGAGCTGGTTGCTACAACCCGTCCTCCAACCTGAACAAGCGTAGAGATGGTGTTTCTCAATCCTCTCATATGACCACCTCCATGAGGAATGCCACCTTACCTTTAGTCCTGTGATAATTTCCACAGCCACTAGATGTCGCCTAATAACAAAATGTGACTATAGGTCATAATAACCTGCTGCACAAGCGACCCGCAGCCTCGTAATTTACAGTCTCTCCTACTTACCTGTTTTGATTCGTCGAACCTTGGCGAAGCGAAGAGGATACGCCACAGCCAGGTATCTGTCCAGCGATATGCAGCAGAGGAAGGCAATGCTGACATAAATATTAGTGTAGAAGATGAAGCCGAACAGCTTGCAGCTCTCCTGACCATGGATCCAGTCATCGTGCTGCAGGAAGTAATCGATCCACAGGGGGAGAGTGGTGATGTAGAGGAGGTCAGCCACCGACAGGTTGATCAGGTAGATGCCGAGCTCGTTGCGTTGGCGTACCTGGTAGGAGGAACGTGATGAAAGGAGGGAAATGATGGGGAGGAATGATGAAGGTGGGATAGTAGGTAGGGTGGTGGGTGGGGAAAAATGTAAAATGTAAGAGGAAATAAAATCCATCAAGGAGACAAGTCTGTTTTCACATGCAGTATTAATATTACAGTGCTAATATTTTAATATTAGCAATCATGTTGGTGTTTGTTCATGTCCATCTATGTTGCAACAAACTCAATACAAGAATGTTTAAAACATGGCATTGATGCTGAGATGGAAGCGCAGCAAGCAAAAAGCATTATTCAAATGTCACTCGCTGACTGAGGCAGTATGGGAAAATATCCTGAGCGCTCTGTTGACCAGCAACCACGGATATGTTACTGAGAAAATGTGAAAAAAAACCACCTCCAATTACACAGTGAATACATAATCTTCTACACTTACTGTATTACTTAACCATCACTTGTTAATTACAAAATGTAAAAATTTGTTGGGCTCCATTTGTGCCAGTGTCAACTGAATATGTGACAAAACTTTCTGTCGTTCAACTCTGACCTAAAGTTGAGTTGTGATAAAACTGTTTTGACAATCTGACTGTGTCAGTGGTTCAGATGACTTAACATTTTCACACTACATTTATGGTCTGAAGCATTTTACAACATAAAGCACATGAACTGATCTTCTGCTCATATACACACACCTAAAGATACTGCAAAATCCACAAGCTTGACACATCATGGAGATTATTCCAATATAAACCAGGCTGACAGATCCCAAACCGACTGTGTTTGAAAGACTTATATGCTAGTGACAGTGTGGATGAATGTATGTGCACATGTGTATGTACATGTGCATGCATGTGTGTGTGTGTAGATGTGTGTGTGTCCTCCTCACCTGCATGTAGGCAGCCCACAGGGCCATGCAGTTAGTGGGCAGCCCCAGAACGATGACTATGATGTAGAGTGTGGGCTGGAAGTACTGGTCCACCTTGCTGTCCACATCACAGAACGAGATGTTGCACATTGTCCTGCGTGGAACACTCAGAGCGTGTGATTGTGTGCGTGTGAGTGTAAAGTGTGTTCAGGTACTCTCAGCTCTGTGTGTCTCTCTCTAGTTTCACTAAACTACAGCTCCAGCAGTTTGACATGCCGATTCTGGTGTCCTGCTCAGCTACCACACGGCTGTCCACGTCAGAGTTACCCAAGAAGACAAAACTGTCATTTCTGAAGCATTTCATGGTTCCCATTTCTTAAAGCACTGTCCTTCCTGCCAGAGTGCCATGACATGTTGTGATCCTTTCTCATGCTCTACAGCCAACCCCCCCAGTCCTCAGTATGAGAGAAAAGAGGAGAAGAAAGGAAGGAGTGAGGGATAAAATGTGCTGAAATGAAAGCTGCCTTATCGACGCTGTGCCAGGCCTCCTGCGCCTGGACAGGGCCTCATCAATCTTTTAGAGATTAGAGGTCTGCCAGGTTTACTGTGAGAGGGAGAGGTTGAACATCAGCGAGTGTGTGGGTGTGTCTCAAGGTCCCGATGACACACAAGACTCCTCTGGGAAGTTAGCACTAAAACATAGGATTGACTTTACAGAGCTGCAGCACTTTGGAGCCGACAGGCCGTCCATTTACTCTGAACTCCCTGACATCTGCAAGAGAGACAAAGAGAGAAAGACCTTTAAGTGATGATGCTTTTTAATAACGGTACATGGCCAAAAAAAAAGAGGGTCAGTAAAAGAAAAAAAAAAAAACAAACATTTGTAATATACATACATAAACACACATACATAAACATTATTTTTTAACGAATTACAGCAGCTTAGCTATCAAGGTGCCATAAAATCAAATTAAAACACAATAACTGGAATTCCTGCCTGGTTGTTTGTCTCTGCCAATCAGCCAACTTACAGGAATATGGTCACACTCTCTGCTTCCTGAGTTACAGCACTAAATAATGGCCAGACATGTTTTTGGGGAACATTACAATGTCCTAATGAGCATTTGTGCCAAATCCAGGTATTACTAAGATTTCACATTCATAATAATGGGGCAGAGAGACAGATGGTCTGGGGGAAAAAACCCAGTGTAGACAAACAGAAACTCTTGTCTGTCTGTGTCATATCCTGTTTATTGTGAATGATCAGAGCTGATTCATTCAAACCCTGGATCATTGCACCAGATGGAAATACATTATTATGCCTGTCATGTGCATCATTTTATACACATTTCACTGATATGTTTGGCACTTTAAAGGGTTTAAAAATAAAACTGCACTCAAAACATAATCCTCATTGTGTTGTAATTTACATTCATCGCTGCTCTCACCAGTCATGAACAAAGGAACAGAAACAAAAGAATGCAGTTTGTCAACGCTTCTTTCTCCTTGTTTGGCTTGTCAGAGCTGCCCTCACACTGCAGCCATAAAACTTTGTGTTTCGTGCTCATTTCCTGTATTTCCTTGCTGTGTTCTGTCTCTGGTCCACATACACTTTTTATGCACTACGGTTTGTCATCACAAGACTCAGAGCTGCACTCTCTAGGCATCTGGTTTGGTTATTTGAAGTGAATGGAATCTTTTGTGCGGTGAAAACAAACCACTCAAAACTGCCTGGAGTGAACACACCCTCAATACATACAGTCAGAGCTTTTTTTTCCTGATATATTGAATTCTGCTGCTTCGAACATCCAGGAACATGTGTGAAAGAGAAGATAGTGAGAGATGGACGGATGGAGATATGGAAGAAAGAGGCAGCAAGAACAGAAAAACAGCGGGAGTTTATCAGGACACACTGTGCAGGCACAAAAAGACTTTGCAGAAGGTGCAAACGAAGAGTCTAGGACATGTGAAAAGTCTTATGTAAGCCTTCACATAAACATGACGTGAATATACATGTGGACTAGAAAGACAGAGAGCAACAGAGAGCGACAGAGAGCAACAGAGAGCGAGAGAGAGAGAGCGGCGTTAAAGCTCAGTCTCTTTCACTCCACAACTTCTCACTTTTCACTCCAAGCTCAGCTTGTGTTTATACATCTTGGACCGCCTTGATATTTTTGCATACAGCTGATAGGAGTCCACATATGCTTTCAATCATTTTACTTAAATATGCTCGTGAGCACCGGGAACTGCCTTTCTGCAAAGTTTGTGTGTGTTTCAGCTTCTTGTCATTCCTTCTAGATGGACAGACTTCAGTGGGAACTTTGAAGGTTTTTCAGCATAAAGACCAGACTGGTGGTGGCCAATTCTGCACATTTTAGTGACATGTTTATCACAGGAAAGACTGACGTTGAATTATGTGCCCTGTATTTGACATTTTTCAGGTGATCTTATTTGCAGACAGCCACACTTATCAAGCCCTCAACTGTAGGTTGATAATACCCAATGAAAATGTGGACAGTCAACATCTGATAAAAATAAAACAACATTCCTGTAAAAAAAAACACCTCCAATAATAACATCTTTGAGAATAGAAGAGAGAATGATACATTAGCTTCCTGATCAAACTGCAGTTTTGTAGCTTAGTGACAATAAATTGGAATTTCAAAAAACACAATCTGCAAAGGTTGTCCACTGTAGACCATGAATACCTTGAGCACATGGCATGATGGAGGGTCATGTAAAGCTGGGGAGCAACAGAAATGTCAGCCTGATGGTGCCTGTATGCCTGACGTTTCTTTGAAGACCATAAACAATCATCACACAATTAACACCATGATTCCTTCAGTACAAAGCTGAAACAGATCTCAGCTTGGTGATGAAGAACAGTTTGCAGTTTCCAAAATGGAAAGCTTTTATTCTTTGGGGCATATGAACCAGTGACAAATGCTCATATCTCGTAACAGACATTGGTTGTCCTTGTAAACTCCCACCTGTTGGCTCTATGACTCAAGCAAATATTGCCTATTTCCAATAAAAGCACAAAGCACAATAACTCTGTCCTGGTTAAAAGTCCAAGGAAGAGGCCTTAGAGGTGGGCTGTCACCACCTAACAAACAAAGATCTGTGAAGGAAACAGCTTCAGCCTGTGATAATGTGACAGTCACTGGTGTGGAACAGTGACTTGATATTCAGCTGACCTACTGCCACAATCACACACAAACCTGAGAGCAAACATACACACACAAGGGCAAAATGAGGTCATATCTACAGTAACCTTGTCAAATTACTCTTTGTTGGGGGAAACACCCATGTTGATAAGCTGGACCAAAGCTAGGTCATATTTCTGCTGTAATCTGCTGTCACACACATACACACACACACACACATTCCTGTATGGGCACCATAGTGAGCTCCAGGTAAGTGTGGACATGAAGTGAGGACCACCCTTTCTGCTACACTTAGAGAGAAGTACTTGTAACTTTCCCCACTAGATGACCCCCTGATTCCATGTCCCACCTCAGATTCTTTAAGAAACAAAGTGAAACTATCAGCATTAAAACACACGACTAGTGAAGTGAGGGCTTTTTCATGGGTGCCATTTTGGATTAGTGTGTAGCTAGACTATTTGACTTATGTCACTTTTCAAGTCTTTGAAAGGAAATTAGCCAGAGCTCAAAGCCATGTAAAGTCAAATACAGCAGAAGTCGTCGGAAGCGCTGGAACATATCAGTTCCCGGTCCCTGTTCCGGTTCCGGTCCCAGTCCCGGTTTGGGTTCCGGTCCCCTACTGTCTTTATAATTTGCTCTCCTCACCTGACCTCTCTGTTAGATAAGGCTCATATGTAAGATGCATCTTAAAAGAAAGCACAGCTCCACTCCAGCTACAGGGCAGGGATCATGTGTCCAGCACATCATCTCAACATGTGTGCTGTCCTCCACAGTGAGAGTCAACTTCACCAGTATATAGTCAGCTGTAGTAACTTTGGACGGCCGGAGACCATTTGTCCTGACTTTTGAGA
>OMNW01014047.1:8145-45368 GCA_900303245.1 Selene dorsalis
CTTGTCCCTGCCCGCTAGCTCCCCCGTCTCCCCTACTGATCCAAACAAAGGGATCTTCAAGGATAGTGTTAGTCCGCCAAATGGAATCCATCCCTGGAGCAGCCGCAATGGCAGCATCCAGTCAGGGCCCCGGAGGGTCTCGCTGAGCCATGAGAGCCTCTCACCCAAAAATACAGATGCACCTCTTACCCTTACCACCTCCCTCACTTCAACCAATGCTAAAGGTGTAGGGGGTCTAGAAAGCAGGGAACCTGGAAGATCTGGATCAGGATCAGACCTGAGGACCAGCTCATCCAGCCTTGGAGGCAGGCTACCAGCTTCTGCCCTGAGAGGAAAGATTCAGGCTCTGCCTTGGTACATGACCCGTTCCCAGGAGATTTTGGGAACTCTGGACTATCCCTCCACAAGCTCCATCAACGGAGACACGTCTGGCTTTGGCTCTGGTTTGTCTGTAGCCAGTGGTTTATCGGATTTAAACAAAACTCCTGTCAAGGAAAAGGAGACTGTGGCCTCGAAACCAGGAGGGAAAGGGAACATTTTAGACGATGGGGCTGAGGTTGTCATAGCCACCATCAAAGAGGCCCAGGATGTGACGTCTCACATGAAAAAAGCCAACGGGACAAACGGCTCGCACCCTAATCTGACTTTTAAAGAGAACAGTGCACACAGAGGCGTAGTTTCATCTGAGCAGCCTCAGTCACGGCCCCACTCAGCTGTGGGGTTGGGGGGTGTGTCCAGCATGCAGATTGGAGGTGACTCACCAACCTCATCACTTGCAGACAGCACTCCACCGCAGCAGCACCGGGAGGCTTGTGGCTGCCGCACTGTTTATGCCAACTGCTTCAGTGGTGACACTGAGGATGGTGTTAGTTTTGACGAAGAGCTTACCGTTTACGAGTTCTCCCGCCGCACACGCCCCAAACCCACCCGACAGCCACCAGTTCCTTCTCCTACAACTCCCTCTCCACATCCCAATATTTTGTCTCTGCTGAAGGACAACCCACGCCCACTCTCTACTTTTTCCACGGCCTCCTCTGAACTCAGTCCCCTAGTTTCACGTCCGGTTTCCCCCACAACCTCTTTTGGTGGTCCTCTTCGTTCTCTTACCAACAAGAATTATGGTGGGCTGAAGGGAGGTTTTGCCTCCCTTCGTCAAGATATAGATCAGCTTCTGCTAGTCTTAGAGAGAGAAGCACTTGAGCAACCACAAAATACATTATGTCCAGACTCAAAGCAGGATATCAAATCAGGGCCTGACCTGAATCACAATGGAACTGAAGACATTACAACCACAGAACCAGGCTCAAACTGTACCGGGACAAGCCCTGCTGCCATGACAGAGGCTGAAAGGAGTCTTCTCCAGGCAGAGGCTCGACGATTGGCCTCTGGGTGTCAGCGGGCCACACGTGTAGGCTGGGCTCCCGACGAAGCCCTTCGTTCTTTATCCAACAGCTTTAGTGCTCTTGTTCAGCTGTCTGCTGCCTGCCTGCGAACAAATCCCTGCTCTGGCTGTGACATCTGCCATAATACAAGTCTGGTCCACGGGGATGAGGATGATGACAGCCAGGAGGCCATGGACAAACTAAAGGAGATTGTGGGTCTGTACCGAGAGTTTGTTGGGGCTGTTGAGACAGCTGGAACTAGTGTTGGGAGTAAGAGTGTAGGCCTCAGTGGGTCAGGACAGGGTCAGGGGGAGAGTGACGGTGTGAGGCTACTGGCCAAACGCTGCACCGTGCTCATCTCCTCTGTATTCGCACTCACACAGCTCTTCCGGACACGCACAATAGACACCTCAAACACGCCCGGCCACGTACCTCTCAACTTTTGACCTGTGAACGTTTACCCACTAATAACTCACTGACTCTGGACTTGAGACGAGATGAAACAGCACAGAGCGAACTGGTGTGTAACCCCTGTGTTCCTGTACAGTAAGTGCCATGCACACCACTGCACACATACACCCACATCACACACGCCCACATGGAAACCACACACACACACACACAGACACACACACACACATACACCAAACAAAACCCTGAAGGCAGAGAGGAAACGTCATTGCTTGGCCTCTTGTTGGATGCATATGAACTATGCATTTGTACATATGAATTTTATAATTATCTTATAATTCTCTTATTTTATGATACAATATGTGTATGTATGTAAGGATGGATTACCCATGTATGTATTTATGTATTTATTTTTACAATATTTGCACCATGGTCTGTGACGTGCAGGTCTGTGGTGAAAAAATAATAATAATATGGATGTCACTGGAATTTTTATTTTTCCTTCTCTTTGAGACAGTATTATGTTATCTTTTGCTGCTTTAAAGATTTCTCCACTCCACAAGGTGTAATCTGTAAAGTGTCAAGTTTATTACTACAGTACGTTTTACTGACAGAAAATATACTTTATCACACTTGCAAAACACAGTAACTAAGTGATTTGTTTTGTATGTGCAGGGATAGCACCTTTTTAAGGATTTAGTTTTTTCAACATTACAGTTGCATAAAATTGGATACAAAACTACACCATTACAAAGCAGGGAAAGCACTTTTGACTGTTACAGATTGCACCTTTTTATGAGACACATACCCTTGTGTAAAGTGATTTTTCTACCCCTTCCCCAGTCCTGACTGACTCTTGAGTGAATGCTTCATGGAAATACTCCCATTACCCAAATGTATGCAGTATTATAACATTAATCTAGTTTTCATCCAAAGGACGCTACATATATATTTTCTGGGAATGTGTGGAGAGGGCCCAGGAAGCAAAACAGGGGACCTTATTTATGTAGTTTAAAAAAGAAAAAAAAAAAGTTTAAAAGTTTTTGACTTGGCACAAGGGTGACTGTTAAACTCTGTCCAGATGTAGCAAAGATCCAAAGTCTTAAAACACTGAGCCACAATTGCGGTTTCCTCTTTGGGCACACCACCTTATTAATAACATACTGACAGATGGACTGACTGCTGAATGCTGGGGTCAGAACTGTAGATATACATTTATATCTCCGTGTCCTATTCTGTCTCTACCTTAGTTTATGGCTATGCAAACATAAACCCCTCACCCCTCCCCCACATAATGTATTCTTATTTCTTTGTGCTAACATTAAAAACAACAACAGCTGCATTATGTTTGTCTGAATATAATGGTTGCTTTCTTTGTTTGGAATGTTGGCTTTTGTCTTGTTTCAGAAAAAAACTTACTGCATTATGGATTGCAACGTTCTGCAAAGTTGCATGGCATTAGCATTTGTCAATATTAAGACTCCTGTCTATACTGATGTCCGTGAATTGTCAGTAAATGGATTACATTGCTCAATCAGTTTGCTGATGTACAGTGTTCACTAATCAGCTCGTCCATATCACATGCTGCCAGCTCGTTCAGTGGGCCATCCGATTTGAGGGAGTTACTCGATCCACCTACAAATACAGGAGGGTAATTAAGCCAAATCAGTTAAGAGTTGCTTAAGTACAAATATGATAAGGGGATTAGCTGGTGGTGAGGAGACAGGTAGTGTATTTAATCTCGAAAGTAGATGACTGAAAGAACTTTTGTAAAGGTGGCTATCGCTGAAAAAAAAAATAATGAAGTGGATTTCAGAGCTTCCA
The DNA here is from genome assembly GCA_900303245.1 of Selene dorsalis. Lineage (NCBI taxonomy): Eukaryota > Metazoa > Chordata > Actinopteri > Carangiformes > Carangidae > Selene > Selene dorsalis. Next base: position 11,763 of record OMNW01014047.1, read on the forward strand.
GTTGCCATGGAGGTAATGTCCAGTAGCAGTGTCCATCATAGCACTAACACTAAGACATCTGTATGTCTCAGGAGCATCTCTTGTTGTTCAATGAACAGGCCAAAACAGCGAAGAGGGGCCTGTGTCACCTGTTTGTTTTGTTTATGTATGGTGAAATTGTATCATCAGCATTTCATATTCAAAGAGGACATTGTGTTTTTACATGAGCAGCCACTTTTCCATACCCACGTTCAATAAAGTCAATGTACCAAGAAATGTATTGTTTGGGAATAAATTACACACTGACTTTAAAAATGTTGTCGGTCCTAAGTGTTTGTGTTTTGTCTCCTTGCATTATGTCATTTTATTCTAATGTTACTGTTCCATGTCTTATATATAACAACACACAGACAGAAGACCTGAGTATCAAGGCAGTCTTAATTGCCTCACTATTTGTATCCTCTTCTCACCACCAATTAGTTAATGAGCATTAACATCAAGGCAGTGTTTATCTGTGCTCGTACTGCTGTGGCCTGCTTTCTCTTTCCTCTCTCTGTCAGTGCAGGGGAGAAACATCTCTAAATTATTTACAGAGAGCTGGCTGAGTTAGAGAACATTAGTAGAACATTTCCACTATTTTTTATTAACATACATGCTTTAATAATGAATTTGGATGTGAAAATTTAAGACTTAAATTTGTAAGATGATTCCTAAGATGACTGTCTGAAAGACACATTTTTTCGGGTGGGAAGAAGCAGTGAGTGAGCTGAGAGGCTTTGTAACTACAGTAGCTCAGCCTTCACTGATCCAAAGTACCCATGTCAGATTGCCCTTAATCTGACCATTATCTGCCGTCTGACTTCATGTCACAGTAATCTAGAAAGTCTCACTCTGCACTGTCGCACATGCACAAAACACGGTCCGACAGTGTGGTGCCACAGCGAGAGCCACTTCCACGATTAAATACATAGTAGAGGAGCAGATTGAGTTGTTAAACTGCCCAGACTACTCATGTGGTTGCTCACTGTTCATCTTGACTACAATACATCGTTGTAATAGTGATGCTGTTTGTGTGACTGATTACAAGGAAGGGATTACAGTGTGTGTTTGGGCATGAGTAGGTTAGATGGCTAGATAGATGGATGGATGAGACATGGTATTGTAAAGTATGAGTCATGATGAGGACAGACACAGGTTATTCATTTTCATAATACACAGGTATGTGTTACATAAATAAAACATCTGTCACTGTTTTGTTTTTGTGAATGAACCCAAGTGTTTTCGAAAATGACAGATGACTTATCCGTCATCTGATAACTTGACACATCTCCATAAACACTCACATAACAAACTGTTAACATTTTTAATAGATTGATTTTGAAGAATTCATTTGGCTGCACTTAATAATTTTACAATTTTATAGTAATTGGGGGACTTGTGCTTCATGGACAGTGGCAGTTTAAACAGTATTTTTTAGTACCAGTGAAGAGTCCCATGATCAGAATACAAAGTTGTGTTGTATTTTTCAAAGAGGAAATTCTGGAAAATCCTGGAAATGTCTACTGAAACACAGTAGACTACAGACAGACGAAAAAAAAAGTTTCAGAAATAGGCCAAGTGAACCATTTACATGGCAGCTTGAGCTTTTTGTGCCACTGAACATTACCCTCTGCCTCTGTCTTCTCTCAGCACCATTACACTTGAGTCTCTCTCTTAGTGTCCAAGCAGCATGCCTTTCCTCTTTGGGCTGCTGTACCCTGCAAGAGCTGCCGCGTGGTGACTGCATCTACTCAAGCTTGAAATCTGAGCCCATTATGTCAACAGATGTTACTGACAGAGAGGAGAGCAAGCGTGAGGAGGAAATATAAAGAGTGCCAGATTAACTAATATATCTATATATATAGAGGGAGACATTTAAGTTTGATAAACGAAAACAAACATCAGTGAGCACAATAAATGAACAATAGCCCAGAACTGAGCAAATCCGGCCACAGTGCATAGTGAAATGAATTTCATCATAGGTCTTTGTCTATAGCTGTAAACGTTCTGTCAAAAACAAAGGCAAAACATTTACTCTCTGATTGTTACAGCAGAATAGTTAAGGTTTTATATCTTTTTTCTCTCTTCCAATAAATTATAAAAACACACAAGATATGGGTGGAACTGTATGTTTTACTGACAAAACACATCAATGGGCACTTGTCAACACTCAAATAACAGACACACCCTGCCACTAGCAATGAAGAAAATAAATCAAGACAAAACAGTTCACACAGATGAAGTGTGTAAATGATGGTTTTAAAATAGGCTGCCTGTGTCTTCTGGACAGTGTGTCCAGGAATATGTATATATTTCTGATGTGCACTTTAACAGTTTAACTTTCTGATTGTATTGAAATGTACTTGTTATATGGAGGAGAGTCAGTATAACGAGAAATAAAAAGGGCCAACGCTCACACAGTTTATTACATTCTTGTTGACAGTGATTCTGGGGGTACGTCAATAGTCAAATGCACAAAAGTGTTTGAGTTAAATGGCAGAGTTCAGCTTCACAGACAAAGTGCTCTTGGTCAAAAAAAAAGAAAGGAAAAACAGATGGATATTATCTACAAAACACCACAGCACACAGCACATAGAAAGAAACAGTTTCTCCTATAAAACACTTTATCCAGTCAAGTAACCTTTGCTTGAAACTGTGAAAAAAAAAAAGCGCTGGAGTTGAGTTTGCTCCACATAGTTTTCATACACAGAGCAAACGAGGGCATTTGAATTGGACCCTGGCACAAGTTTTGTATAGGCTAAAGCGTGTGTTTTGTTTTTAATACTCTGACAACAGTAAATAGTCACAATGGCAGGTGGTTATTTCACACTGACTGTTGGCCCCTGTCAGAAGTGCAACTTCATTGCCGTCGTGGTAACCCCGAACAGTGCCAGACAGCAAGTGCATCGGCTTTACTTTACAATTACCCTTCTCCTCTACAGACTGGCCCTACTTCTCCTAACAGGTTTTTCCCTTTAAATACTTTCTCTTTCTTTCTTTTTGTCACACCCTCTCATATGAGCTTCAGCAGCAGCTCATAAGTGGCGTTGATGATCCCCCAGGAGAGGAGCGAGCGGTGGTAGTTGAGGTGGGCCCCTCTGAAGAGCATGGCCAAGCTGCCGCCCCTCTCTCTCCACACTGTCAGCAGCACCTTCCCACAAGGCTGGAAGGCTCCACCAACTTGAGCCTGAGCTCGGGACTTTACCACGTTTAATGGATAGAACATAATGCCAAGAGCAGCGCCCAGCACCCCTCCACACACAAAATCATTCACCAAGTGACCTGCCCGGCTGGTGGCTTCTGGGAGCTGCTCCTTAATGGGACCCCGGAGGCCGAAAAAGAGCACGTTGCTAGGGCCATTGCGGAGCAGTATGGGCACAAGGCCACGGTAACACTCTCTGACGCCATACTCGGTCAGAAGTGTTCGAAAGGTGTGGGCCGTGTTGTTGAAGCGGCCGTAGTGCCGATGGTCTTGTAGGAGAGTCTGCACACGCTCAAACGGCGTCAGGATGGCCTCTGCAGTTCCTGCCAATGCTGCGGCAAAGCTCCGTGTGACCAGCTCTGGCACACCGCTGCCATCAGCCCGGTCCAGTAAGACTCTAGAGAAGTCCTCGTATAGGCCAAACATAATGGCCACAGTAGTGCTTTTTTGGAGCAGCGGTGGCAACAGGCCCCGGTAGAGATTCCTCAGCCCGTCCCTCTGAAGCTGTCGCACCGCCTCAGTGGCCAACACGCCGTGCAGCTGCTGTCGGAACAGCACCTTCTGGATGGGGAAGGTTACCACAATATTGGTAAAAGCTGCAATGGAGCCACAGACATAGTGCTTCCCCTGAGGGCCCAGCATGGCACTTAGAGCCCCAGAATGTAGCAGGGAGTGGCCTCCTTTAGTCAGGCCAGCCTGGGGCTGAGGTGTCCGGGCTGACTCAGAGTCCATGGTGCTAACAGCCATGGGAGGCTCAGTGCACCTCAGTCTGATCCTCCAGCATCACATCAGCACCACCCTCTGTCGAAGATGAACCCTGTGAGAGAGAGAGAGAGAGATATCAGATATGACCATCTGATCAGTATTCAGCCTTTTTATGTGCTTTTTTTTTTTTTTTTTTTACAAAATGTGGACATTGTTCACACACTGAATTACATTTTGGTTAAGAAGTAATGGAATTCAATTGGAGGCTCATCACAAAATATGAAAAAAAAACACAAACAAACACAAAACAAACAAACAAAAACTAAGGACAAACATACTGTTCTGTTAGTTAGGTTAAGCAAGTTTATCATACATCAAATACGATTTTTTGTATTATCATACAAAAAAGTACTCTCTATAACAAGCATCACACTGGCTACAGTTGAGATGAAATGGCTTGTACATGCTAAATGCTGTATCCTCAGTGTTGCCTAAAGATTGAACTGTTGATTCACAGTTACCTCTCTCACTATTGTACAAGCAGGCTGCCCCAACTGGCTGCTGATAAGAGTTGTTACACAATCTAACACACTGATAAGTGCCAGCTTAGTCATGGAGGAGAAGAAAATGGCAATGAGTGGAGGAGTGGAGACGGACACACACACCAGCAACTGCACATCTGTTCAAACTAAGACTCTTCTACATTGAAAAAAATGTGTAAAGCAAGTTCTCATGAGGTTGTCTAAATATAGAGCACGGAGTAGACCATGGTGTCAAAGTTGTAAGGTCATCAAAGGACACAGTCAGTGAGCCAAAATATCACTCCAGAGATCTTTAAGCTGTTTCAGGTCAGTATGACAAACCTGACTGTTACATGACCCCTGACGTGTACGAACCTGTTGTAGATTTACCACATTGCCAAGTCTGAAGTACAACACGTTTGCTCCAGTACTGTACTTCTGAGGTGCTTGTGTTTTAGTTGAATGTTGTACAACTTTACACATTCACTTCAAAAGGAAACTACTACACTCCCCAGACAGCTGCAGAACAGTTTTTATGCAAATATATAGTGGAGTCCAAAAGTCAATTAAAGATTATATAACTCTTCAACAGTAGCAAATTGAATTTATTGTAACGTAATAATCTTATCATCCAGAATTAAAGATTTATCTTACTTTGCCGTGGTCCTTACATTGAGGGTTTTTTGATGCAATAAGTTGTTTTTGAGTGCAGTGGTGGAGAGTTATACAGTACTTTTACCCTTCTCAAGTACAAAGATTTAGCTGTTGTGCTATTTAATATTGCAACTCTAGTGTACTAGATTAAGCTCCTATAAACCTATAATGAGCATATCAAACACAAGCTGTTACAGAAAAAGTTACATGTAGCTCTGTTGCAGCTGGCTTACATAATAACCTGCTGCATACATGTTGATGATGTCTCGTGAGTACTTTTACTTGAATACATAAGGTACGCCTTGCTTACCACGCTTGCAGACGTCAACTCAAATTGAATTGTGAATGCAGGACTCGAGTAAAATGTGTGATGTTACTTGACAGGACACTTCTTCCACCACTGTCTGACAGCAAAAAAAATGAAAAAAAAAATGAAAATGATCGATAACAATCACACGAAGATATTGACAAATTCAAAAGGTAATTTGTGCTGGAGACAGCCACTCTGTTATGCAATGTGATGATTTGCTAAATCTTGAGCGAACACGCCCTCTGCGTGCTGCCTCCTCTCAGCTACTTGTCGTGTCATGCCCCCTGTCCTGACGTGATGTCAATCAATGGGCCGATACACACGTAAAGCCCCGATCTTACTTTCAGCAAGGGCAGTAACCTTAATTAGGTTACCTGTGAATAAATAGTTAAAGATCAACAAATAACCGCGGATTAGCATGTTTAGCCCAGCAGCTACACCCACAAATGCTAGGCTGGGTAGCCAGCGTGCTAGCCACGGGGCCTACACGGCTGCGTTTGTCAAACTCAGAGATTTATGTTTCAGATGAATGGAGGGACGGATGGCATATGGTTAACCGTAATGGCAGCATGCACCAGCACACATACTTGTCTTGATTAGCATGCTAAGCGGCTAACATTATCAGAGTCTAAACGGACAAGCGCTAACTGGTGATTGGTTGCTGTCAACGCTGACAGCAGAGGCAAAACAGCGTCTCGCAGGTGTAGTCAAACAACCACCGAGCTCGTACATTAGTCTTTACCTGCCGTGTGCGCCCGCCGTTGTCCTGTCCCTGGACAGGTGGAGTGCAGTTTTATTGCAGGACAATTGGGCCACCACTGACTGTAGGTCGTGTCTGCAGCTACAGTGGCAGGTGACCGCAGCAGTGACACTCCGGCGCATGCGCACTACAGCAGATCTAAGGCTACTTGGATGAGGCTATATTTCAAACACCTAAAGAGTTAGTTAAGTGCATTGTACGAAGTAAGTGCATTGTACGAAGTAAGAAGTGGATCGTTTGGGTCAGCAAATCATCCAGGACGTTTTCAGCGTACTGTTTATATTCGACAAAAGGCCAAAAACAACCTACCTTCGTGTTGTTTTTGTGGACAAGCTAAACAGGAAGTGTATACACCCCTGAATCGGTGGTTGACAGTTGGCCGTAAAGCAGGACGTCGGGGCGATTTTTACGACTACGCTGTGATGCTGTCCTAACGTTGGAAATATGTCGGTAAATGAAAGCTTAGCTTAAACCGTTCATCACAAAAGGAGTTTTAATTGCTCTACCTTGTATGCATATTTGTGGCTATTATATGTGCACAAGTTAATTGAATTGTAGAATACGGTTTGGTGATAAATTCTAGCAAAAATGTCAACAGACAGCGACATAGCTAAAGCTAACTAGCTAGCTGTTGTTAGCCGTTATCTCATGGTGCATGGCAATTGTCTCCAAGGCGTAACAGAGTTTATCCACCGAGACTACGTTAGGTAACCGTATGCATTAAACAGAAAATGTCAGCACAAAAAGACTGTGAGTTTCTGGTGAAAAGAGCCCGGGAACTGGTCTCAGATGATCCCTGTGCGGCCAAAGCCTGGCTCATAACAGCCAGGACCCTGTACCCTGCAGACTTCAACATACAGGTAACATAACATTTGCTCCGTCTCCTTAATTATTGATAATAAAACCTTATATATAAACCTGTACTTGTGTCAGAGTTATCACGTATTTGAAATGTAAGGGTTTGTTTTCATGTTTTCACAGTATGAAATGTACACCATTGAACGCAATGCAGAGAGGACAACTTCTGCGGGAAGACTCCTGTATGACATGTGAGTTTCAGTGTACTGCCTCCATGCCAGTAGCAGTAATACCAAGTGCCCTGTCACGAGCTTGCATTCAGTTGCTAATGATTTGTACATCCCCTCAGGTTTATAAATTTTCCAGATCAGCCCACTGTTTGGCGGGAGATCAGTGTTATTACAGCAGCCTTGCGCAGTGACTCTCAGGACAAGCAGGCACAGTTTCTAAGAGGTGAGAGGAAACATAGTTGTTAGCATACACACCATAGATATATATATGTGTACATTCTTACTCTAAGGAGAGTGGTAATAAGGTGTGGGCACCAAGGAGCAGTGTTTTGGAAATCAAAAGAGTGTTTTTTCTCTTCTTCTTCCCCATCCACTCTCTTCCTCTGTATCTGTCTCTGCTTTCTCTCCCTCTCCTCTCTGTTTTACGGCTCAGGGCTCTTTGAGACACTTCCAGGCCGTGTGCAGTGTGAAATGCTACTGAAAGCCACAGAACAGTGTTTCAACACTTTGGAGAAGGCAGAGATGCTGCTGCTCCTCCTGAAGCGTTTTCCAGAGTCCGTGGTCCAGCATGGGGTACATAAAAGTCAAACAATCATTTTACCCCAGTCATATTTTTTGATTTTAAAAGGCAAAAAGCCAATGGTAACAATTTACTGTATATTTAGGTCAGTTTAGGAGAGACACTGTTGGAGGCTGAGGTGTCAGAGAACGTGGAGACTCCTGTCAACTGCTTCAGAAAACTCTTTGGTCAGTGAAGCACTTACAGTCAAATCTGTTGACCTTCATTCATCTGCAAAAAACCCCACTTATCTAATACCTTTTTTTTTTGTTAACTTTTACAGTGTGTGATGTCCTTCCTTTGGTAATTAATAACATGGACATGCGCTTGCCGGCCAGCCTGATGCAGAAGTACATGCTGAAAGCAGCTGAGTTCTATATAGGTTATGTTACCCGTGGACCCTCACCTGATGTACAGATGCAGGGTAAATCTGTACTTTTTTGATGTTGCTCTTAACGTTTTTCTTAGTGATAACCCAATGTAAACATTTTGAATCTCAAGATTCCCTGACCTGCAGTTGGATCTACTGCCATGTTTTTTTATTCAATGCCGGCCTGGTATTGTTTTTTGTTCCTTCTTTTCAGGTTCTCAAGAATCTGGGTCCCTGAAGTCACCCAATATGTCCCGTGGCTCCCAGCGTTATGTGATCGATGGCCTGTCAGAAAAGTCTTCAGTGGTAGCAGAGCCTTGGGAGAGGCTGTTGGATATCTTGGCTGTGGTTGGAGCTCGCTGTGAGTGGCAGGGAGACAAGGGGCAGAGGTACTCTTTCAGTCTACCTGTCAATCAGCCAGTACTGTTCTGTGGGGTTTTTATATTGAGGCATCTCTTTTGTAGTGTAGGCCACAATTATTCATTAGGTACTCATAATTAATGATTTTATATCTAAAGGTCACCTGACAGAACTAACGTAGACTAATACAGCAGCTTTGGAATAAATCCCTCTTTAATGACAGTCATCAGTCTGCTGTGAGACATGTTGACTTAACTTAATGCTTTTTGAGGCATTAGTGTGTGATACTGTTTAACCTGTACTGTGTCAGATGTGTTTTGAATATGTAGTCTCCTGTAAATTATATAAATTAATAATAGATTGGTAATAGATTTGTAATCCATCATATGATGGCGGGACCTCAGAATATATCATAATGAAATATAGCTGTAAGGCAGATACAGTAAAAACAGATTGATATATATTGAAATAGGAATACTCAAAAGCTGCAAAGGAACAACAATGAAATTAAAAGAAACTTACTGAACAATTTTGAACTAACAAAAAGATCTCACTAGATCAGTTATTCTTCTTGTTGTACTTTTCATATATTACATGCACTGAAAATAGTGCAACATTTAAAAGTGAGCAACAGAAATGTTTTAAAAGTAGTGTTTTTGTGTATGCATGATAGGAGCTACGTCGACATGCTGCTGAGACTGAAAGAGCTGTGTCGCTACCTGCCCGGTCTGGAAGGAGACACACGGTCCCGCTGCTGCAGTCAAATAGTCATCTGTGCTGCGCTCGTCCTCTTCCGCAGTGCATTTCTCTATATGTCAGCTGTACAGCCTGCGCTGTTCCAAGGTCAGCCTCTGTCTTTGCAAGTACACGTAATTCCCTGTTTGGTCATTTCACGCTAGCTCATCAAATGCTCTTTTTATGTTTGGCAGGTGTGAATGCGATGAGCTCAGGGCCATGGATCCTTGTAGAGGATTTGAGCTCTGTGTATAGTGATGTAGAGATGGAGAGGGGAGCAGTGAAGCACGCACATAAGAAACGCAAACTAGCTGATGGGAGAGAGAAGACGATGGTGAGCTTAGACTAGAGATCACTTACACACATGTGGAAGTGTTTTTGTCTCTCACAAAAATTATACTGAATTGACTTTGTTTGTAAGGATATGACTATAATTTGTTTTTTGGTTACATTATAGAGCTCAGATGATGAGGAGGGGCTGGGGAAAGGCAGAGGCCGACACATTTTAGTGAACAAGACGGAGATGCCGAGTTGGTCCGAGACTCTAGAGAACTTCCGCACAGCGAGGGAGAGCTGGGATCTCCTTCACTCCCACGATGGTCTGGAAACTGGTAAGCACCACTGATGTTCATTTGTGGGTGTGGTTTTCCCAACACATTCAGACAGAGTCCACTCACTGTCACAATATTGTGATGTGGCAACTATATCAACAGATGTAGATGTATTTTTGCTGTTTGTCTCTGTGCAGGTGTGGCATGATGCAATTTGTAAGCAATGATACAAAGTAATATCATATGACAAGCAGTAGATCATTCATGACTGTTCCCCCTTTCAATTTGAGTCTAAATTTATTAATGTCTGAGTCATACTCCTGTTCTGTTTCTGTGGGTAACAAGTTCCACATGTTGGTTCCTCAAACAGAAAAAAAAAAAATCTTTGATTTTTTTCCTTTAAGGATTTATGACAGGGCAACTTCCCAGTGGGAACTTAGTGAACCAAAACCCTGAGAGGAACGAGCAGCCCATTGAGCACATTACTAGGCTGATTATGTAAATCAATTTGTAACTGATGTTTGAGATTATCAAAGTAATCATTTAAATGTGTTTGTAACTTTCCATTTTGACAGAGTTTAAGAAGATCTGTGCCTCGTGGAAGACAGACGGCTGGCTGTGGTTCAGGATATTCCTCACTGACATGATCATATACCAGGCATGAAACTCTTTTATGGTGTTATCTGTTTGTGATTAGACACCTACTGCCCTTGTGAGCAGTGATGAAACTATGAAATGTAATCAGGACAAATATATATTATCCTGATTTGAAGGCATTTAAAAAAATATTAAGATATTGTTTTATGTCTGACTCCAGGGACAGTACCGTAAAGCCCTCTCCAGCCTGCACCAGATGGCTGCAGTGCTGCAGCCTCCGCCCGGGCAGCAGAGCCCCTCAGGTCAGGCCAGTCTGGAGCACCACAGGGCCCTCATACAGCAGGCCTCCTGCCACTATGCACTGGGAGAGTACAGGGTAAACACATGCAAACACACTCACAGTCATGTAGAACTGCTATAAGGAGATTTATTTTAGATTTACACATGGGTTTAATGCCTCTCGCATTCCCTTTTTTCCTTATCATACATCTTTGAATGCAAACTTGGCTCTAAATAAATTGAGTTACAATATAATCATTTTGATTATTATAGCATCATAGTGAAATCATTTTACAGTGATTTCATCCCATCTCTGCGGAGAACTATAGTTCTGTTTTTTGTTTTGTTTTTATTTTTTTTGCATTATTACATCATACAGTATCTGGGGAGTTTCATTTTCAGTATATTCCACCATGTGCTAAATTAAAAAAACCTGATGCTCTGTGGGACATCTGCTAAATCCCCTTAATAAGAATCTATGACTCTAACTGGCCTAAGGATGTGATATTATATTTTAATTCAAATGTAGATTGAGACTTCTCACAAGCTTAGTGCAATTATATTGTTGTCTTTTTCGTAACTGATATTTTATTATTTTGCTGGAAAGCTTCTGAATATGAACATAAGTGTCACATATATGTATATTTTAATTCTGTAATGAATTTTCCCAGATTAAAAAAAAAACGTTTTGGTCACATGGACAATATATAAAACATGCTTACAGTGGAGTTGTGTGTTCTATCCCTGCCCTGTTTACAGTTGTGATGTAGATGTGTGTTTCCTATGTATCCATCAGATGGCCTGCGAGAAGCTGCTCGATGTTGTTGGTGGGTTGGTGCCCCCAAACCAAGAACAAACAAAGACCTCAGAAGATCAGAGTAGAGTCAAGGCCAAAACGAGGAAAGGTAAACATCTGACAATCTGACATCTGTAACGTGACAACTTTGACTGATAGTGAACTCAGTTACCACTAAAATACCAAACTGTCACTTGGACCGCAAGTTCCCTTTGCTACCATTTGCATATTTTTCACTTCCAGCTGGCTTCGTTGTAACTACTGTGATCAGAACAGCATTTATCACCTCTTTGTGTGTCCCATTTAGGTAATGACCTGAGGTTGCTTCCTTGCACAAGCAAAGCTGTGCTACCTTACTGTCTCCAGCTCATGCTGGCCTGCTTCAAGGTAGAAAACTCTTGTTAGTCTGTGGGAATGATTGGGACTTGATTTTCTGTGATTTTTATTGCAAGACTGTTGCATTTCTTCACTATGTAGTTATAAAACTCTTCTTTTCTCATTTCGGCCAATCAGCTTCGTGCCTTCACAGACAACCGTGACGACCTGTCCCTCGGTCATGTGGTGGTGCTCCTTCAGCACGACTGGCCGCACGGCGAGATGCTGTTTCTAAAGGCAGTGGATAAAATCTGTCAACAAGGCAGCTTCCAGTATGAGAATTTCTTTAACTATGTCACCAGTATCCTTTTGTATAACAACACACACAACCTCACTGGATTGAAATTTTAAATATTTACTCTGTGCTCACCTCTTGTATCTGTGCATAGTTGTCTTGGATGTTAATTTCCATAAGCTCATGATTTCTGTCAGACATTGACATGCTGGAGGAGTTTGCATACCTACGTACTCCTGAAGGAGGGAGGATTCAGCTCGAGTTGCTGCCCAATCAGGGAATGCTGATCAAGTAAGCACATTGCAGAAACTTTTTAATCGGCATCGTGACTCTGCACACTCCCGTTCTGTTGGTGTGTTTTTATAGAAAACAGTGCTATTGATTGATGATCTAAGTAGACATGGCCTGTGGGGAAAATAAGTACTTTGAAAATGAAAATGCATTTAATGGAGCGGGCATTTTAAAGAGAAGGGGTTTGTGGTTAATATAAATCTTCTTTCAAACTCCTTCATTCTTTGCTGTAGAAGTTAAGAAACTTGAATGCACCCACACTGACTGAGAGTTGTTGAATGTTGCTGTCCCTCAGGAACCCTAGTCCCGCCCTGGGGGTGGAGTTAAATACCCTTCTGCTACAAGGGGTGCAGGCGATGGACAGGTACCCCAGGCCCCTCCTCCCACAGTCCCCCTTCCTCCCCCACACCAGTCACCCTCCCTTCATTCCCTACTTCAAGGCTTGTCATCCCTACAGTTTTGATTTTGGGCCTGTCATTTTACATTAAGAGTTAGACGTTCTTTGATTTCCTGTCGGCGTTTGTTTATTTGAGCCATTGCTCGTCTTTCTGTGGTCATCACTGTTGTTGTTGTTGTTGTTATCTGATGATGTTGCTCTTGTTGTACAACCAGTTTAGTTTTTTGCCTTTTCATAATACTTGATCTCATTTCATTTGTGGACATGTTTTATGTGTTTTTTTTATTTATGACAATGAAACTTTTGTTGTATAATCTGGACTGGCTGATTGGTGTGTAGGCAAAAAAAAAACAACAAAAACAAACAAACATGCTGTTTCCATGACTCTGTCTTTACTGCGTAGCTCATATAGATCTCAGTCTCTCTGTTTGTGACAAAGCATCTCAGAAGAATACATTTCTGACCACGTTTATGTTTGTGTTGATTATTTTCTTATATTCTTTTACAGACACCACACAGTGACTCGTGGGATCACCAAAGGAGTGAAGGAGGATTTCCGTCTGGCCATGGAGAGGCAGGTGTCGCGGTGCGGAGAAAACCTGCTGAATGTCCTTCACCGTTTCTGCATTAATGAGAAAATCATCATCATCCAGAGTCTTCCTTGACAACTGGCCTGTGACTTTTGACCCTTTTCATCACTGATATTCCAGGCACATTTTTAATGCAGCTGGACTGACCTTTTGACCCCTCTCAACACAGGACACATCATTTCTAGCTCTCCTGTCTTTTATATCCATTATTGAACTCATAGGAAAAGAAAAATATTTCTTGCCTTAAAAGTGGAGAGAGTTTAGAGTCATACATCTTTCACAGTGTGCGCATAGTTTTCTTCTTTACAGGTGTAAACCACAATTTTGTTTTATCATACAGTGATATTTTGTGGAATTTTTTAATGTTGACAAAAGAATCAAGTGCATTTTTTGATAGTCATGGTTTATTGTTTTTGTCACAAACTTGATCAACTGATTAGTTTATACAAATGCTACTATTAAATATCATTTGAATGGATTGAAGAAGTTAGTACTACATGATTTATAGAGATGAGTTATAAGCCATCTTAATGGCAATCAGTCCAGGACATACTACTAAGATTAAAAATAACAGACTTCTTTTTACTCCTCCTCTGTTGCTCCTCACAAACATTCCCCTCTTTCTCAATCTCATTCTGCTACCCAGTTTCTTTTCCTCTTTTAAGCCTCCTGTTTACTGTCACTCCTCTATTTCTATCACTGGTTTATTTGGCAGTTCTGCCTGTAGGGCAGCCTTGAGGTTGGCCCAGAACAGCCTGTGCTTGGCCCTGTCCTGGGGCCACTCCAAATAGGTATGACGGCCCATCATGGATTTCAGCTGATAGTACTTGGATGGGATTGTATATTCAGGCAGTGGCTCTAGCAGCACTAGCACAATACTGTCCGATCCCCGACCAAGTCGTTGGTGGCTGGCGAAGTACAGCTCATAATGACACCAGTCACTCTTGACGAAGTGAGCGGAGAGCACAAACACGGCGCGTCGGCTTTTCTCCACACAGCTGATGATGTTCTCAATAATTGTCTTTCCCGGCACAAAGTTTTTCTCATGATGGCAGATTTGGAGCCCTCCTGCTGCACCTTCAAGGTTGGGAAGGAGCGAGTTGTGCACCCATTCGGCATCATGCTGGCTATAAGACACAAAAGCATGAAACTCAACACCCACTAGGTCCTCAGGTCGAACATGTTGTGTTCTGGCGCGATGTTTGGCTCTGGTCCATTGCCAGATCATACCCAAGTACCAGGGCACATCCAAACGGTGACACAGGGTTACTATAATGATAATTACTGAAATCGTTGGGCACAGGATGGTGGCTGCTAGAATGCCAACGTTGCAGTCGACCACTGGGATTGTCATGCCATTCAAGGTCAAGCCCCTAACATCCTCTGGGTAGGAGCACACATAGTCTGCAGGCCAGTTCACCACTTCAAGCCCTGTGTTCCTATCCATCTGATCAGAATTGATGGCAAGTCGTATGAAATCCCTCAAAGCGCAGGTGCAGGTGAAGGGGTTGTGACCGATGTCCAGGGTTTTCAGTTTGGGGCAGCTCTTCAGCTTTCTCACAGATGGTGCGTGGAGGGAATTTGACTTAAGCATAAGCACATTAAGTACAGGGAAGCCATTGCATACAGGCAGGTCCCGCAGCCTATTTGCATTCAGATTCAGAGACAAAAGCTTTTCCATTTTCAAGATGGATGATGGTACCTTGGAAACCTGGTTGTTCTCAAGATCCAGTGTCTCTATTCCTTTTGGTAGACATTTAAAAACAGAGTCTCTCAGACGATTAGAAACCAGAGTCATATTGATGATGTTTGGTGGCCAGACACACTCTTTCAGACCATCATAAACCAGGGAGTTGAGCCTGAGGTCCAGATATTGCAGGGACTTCATGTGTTGCACACGTCTGCTCAACAGCTGAAGATCTTTAAGATTGTTATTGACCAGGATCAGTTCGCTCAAATTACCCAAAGTCTCACATTCAAGAATTTCTTGATGATACTCTCTGCTAAATATGGTGTCAGACATAGAACAAAAGGAAAAGTCAATCTTACGGATTGGACTCTGTGACTTTGGGCATGTCATGTGTATGATTGAAGTCTCTGTGACTGCTACTGTCTCGATCGGCATATTGATAAAAAAGTTGTACACAGCCTCCTGTGAGAAGAAGAACGACTTCACGACCACCCTTCTGGCTAAGAAGGACTTCATTTTTGATGTCTGGATCACAGGAGTGTCTCCATAAGGCAGCTGGTACATTGCCACATCTGAGGCTTCCAAATGGGTAATAGATGTCTGCAGAATCAAATTTAGAAGATCGGTTAAATCTTTCCATATGATCGATATGTTGGTGATATAAAGTTGAGAAGTACGGATTTCTGCTCTTTGCCTCAGCTGCACAATGAGGTCACTGAAGTTCCCTGTTAAATTCATCAACTCCACTTCAACAAATAGTGACAATGCATCTTCTATCAGATTGTGGCCCACTATCTGATTCTTAGTGAATGTTAGCTGAAGTCTTTGAGTCTGAACATCCTCCAGGCTTCCTGTCTCATACACCATGTCATGCCCCAGCCAAAGGGTCAGTGTGGTCAGATTCACTTCCGCAATGTTCTTGAAATCGCCCATACTGATGTTTTTTGCTCCGAGGGCGAATCTCTCCAGTTTTACCAGGCTCCTGAAGGTGCTCCCCAATGTCATGCTGGGAAATGGGTTACAGGCCAGATTCAGCAACAGGAGATTCCCCATGTGCAGCAAGTACTGCTGATCAGACAGGTTCTTCAGCCGGTTGTGCGACAGGTCCAAATACTCCAGGAGTGGGGTGTTGAGGAACGTCTCTGGATCAATCTCCTCCAGACCATTCCATGACACATTCAAGAACTTCAAGAGAGATGTGTTTTGAAAGTCTCCGTTGTGAAGTTGTTGTATGTGGTTGCATGAAAGGTCTAAGTACGTAACTGTCTGTGGCAGGTCTCCTGGGACAGAGGAGAGGTTTTGGTATGAGAGGTCTATGACAACTTCAGGTGATGAAGCAATCGGCTGGAGTGCCACTATCGTGACTGCCATCCAGAGGGCAGCGCTCATGGGCTTCATTGTTCGCCTGGAAAAAAGTAGGTAAGTAACATCTATGTTAACACTGTTCATCTCACGGAGACTGTACATGTAATTTTATTGCTTGTTTTTCCTTCATTTGACCTGTGGTGTCTTCTGCTTGGGCATAACAGGAAATCTTTTGTTTGAGAGTAAACAGGCAATGATCACTCACCACCCATAACAAATAGTTACTATTCTTAATATTTAGTTTTGATGTGTAGTATCAAATTATTAGTATTTTTATTACTATCATTATTATTGTATTATGAATCATAATGATTCAACTGTTCAATGCCCTGTAGAGATCATAAAGAGCATGGCCCATATTCATCAAGCCACACTTAAAGTCACACCTAAGATTTTCTTCAAAGACAGCTACTGAGACCAACCAAAAATTAATTCCTGGCATTTCTCATTTCGAGCTTCCTTGTAAGACCAGTCTGTGCCAGTGAAAATGTATGCCCAACTACCTGCAGTATATATATAAAAAAAAAATCAGAAATAAATGTACACAAATTAAATAATTTGGTTTAATTGGAAGAAGTACGTTGTTGTCTGTATGATGCGGTTTGTGTTCACCAATGAAACTTACATTAAATTCATTCAATGCAATTTAATGGAAAAAAAAGAGAAGAAAAAAACTAATCTCTCACAGAATATCTAACTAGACCTAATTGGCAGCCTGTTAGCCACCTGTGTGAGAAGTCATGTCATGTATGAATATCCAGTCAATATAGAATCTAAATAGACAAAACAAGGCACATACCTGTACTGATGTTAGCAGAAGCACTGTCCTTGATCCGTTGTTGATGTCTGAAGTTTAACTGGTTGCAATGTGGTTCTGTCTATATCTGTTTGCCTTTAAGTCCATAAAAATATCATTTGGAGAAGTACATAATGTCTGAGAGGGGGAAACCAAAACCTAAAATAAGAAATGAAAAATTTGTCTCTGCTCTTCTCCTTTGCCAGCCAATTCTGATGTTACAGCATATGGCTCCTGAGAGGAAACAGACACAGAAATGAAAGCAATTCTCAAACCAATCACATTTTCTCTCACATACATCCTCTTTTCACTTCCCTAAAGTGAGTTTTTTTACTGATGCTTCCTTGTGGGATATGTATATGGTGTATAAGAGTAAATCATTGTGTGGGGACAGTGAAGGCGATTCAATATGACTCGGATATTGATATTTGGTTTCAAAAAAACAACTGAATGTTGATGTTATCCAGACTGTTACACTGTGTATTTAATTTAAATAAGGGAACAGAAATACTATTATATTTACAGTACATACTCAAAAATAGACTATACCACAAAACACTGACACCTTTATTTCTACCTTTACTTTTTGAACATGAAAGATTTATGCGAGTTGCATGAACAATGCACAGTCACCATGCTGCTCAGGCATCATAGTGACCACACTGAGGTCAGTCTGAGACATAGATGACCATTTCCCAACTCAATTGACTTATCCCATAATGCCTCGAAGCAGAGTGTGACCAGGGCAACTGCGGTGTTGACTCTAGACAGCTGAACAGGATGAGGAAGAAGCTTTTTGATTGCCTTTGAATTATTTTATTGTGACTGCAGGTTTAATCACAGACAAGCTTGTGTACAGACAACACACACACAGTCAGTCAAGCACACGTTTCCCAACAACGTTTTCAGTCTGGCACTTCTGCCTTTTTCCTTGGTTTAGTGAGCGTTACAACAAGTGGAGCCTAATTGAATGAGGCCATATGAGCTGGTGTGACTGGTCTCACCTGGTGTGGTTTGATCAAATCTTGGAGGAACATTGTGGACGTGCATCACAGCTTCTGGCAATAAGGCAACAGAGAATAGCCTGTTTTTTTACACTTCACTACATCATCCTTTCTTCTATTTTAATAAATGGCTTCAATATATTTTGAATATGTGAAATCATGTTGTAAAATTAAATCTCTTACAGTTTGGTTTTCAGCCAATTTGGGCAAAAATCTACCTGTTTGTTGGAAACAGGCCACACAGACAGACCTGAACAACTTCTGCTATGGAGCTAAGATCAGAGTACAAGCTAATTATTGACCCAAGATCCGTCTTTCCTGCAATCAACAGCGTGTTTAGTGTGTGTGTGTGTGTGTGCTTGTCCTTCCATGGGGATAACACAGCAATAATCACTGAAATATCAATCCTCCCTTTTTTAAGACTTTCTCTAATTTGGTTAGATAATTGAAGAATGGTGGAGTGATTTTGGAATTACAAATGAAAATGATTCACCTGAAACAGAGAGGTATATTAATAAACGGTGTGTGCATATGAGTCAACCTTTTTATGTGTGAACATTATGGGGGAGGGAGGGGCCGTGGGAGCACATGTACACTGAGGGAGAGATAGGGAAGTCTGACCTGGCCGTCAGATGGATATACTGCAGCTCCTCACAGCTTCAGATGTCCCTCTCTCCTGCTGTGTGTAATTTCTCTCCCTCCATTATGGATCTGTTGTCATTCATCAGAGGATTTATGTTATTGAACAGAGCAGCTGCTCTAACTGACACCTGCTACCTTCGCCTAGTGGATTTCTAAAACAAGGTGGACTCCTTCAGCATGCTGAACCATCCTTCTCCCCCCACACGTCAGTGCCTGTTCCTCTGCGTCTTGTTGTGGGTGTGCGGCTGGAACAAGGCGGTCTGTTCTCTTGGGGAGGGTAGGAAGATTTGGCAGCAGCCCAAGCCAGACCCCAACACCAAAGCCCAGTCTTTCCTTCATGACACCTTCCCTTCAGGATTCCTCTGGGGTTCAGGGACCTCTGCCTTCCAGACGGAAGGAGCCTGGGACCAGGACGGAAAGGGAGCCTCCATCTGGGACCATTTCACCCACTCTTTTGTCGCAGGTGATTTGGTAACAGGGACTGGCAGTGTGGGAAGTGACAGCTACACTCACTGGGAGGAAGATGTGAAGGCCCTGGAGTTCCTAGGTGTAAAATCATACTCCTTCTCTCTCTCCTGGCCCAGGCTCTTTCCTGATGGAAACGCCAGGAGTCAGCCCAACACTGCTGCTGTGGAGCATTACAGCCGCCTCATAGATAGGCTTCTGCAGAAGAAAATCGAGCCCATTGTCACTCTCCATCACTGGGACCTACCACAGGTCCTGCAGGAGCAACATGGAGGCTGGAAAAATGACTCACTGGTGGGCATGTTTGAGGAGTACGCTGCCTTTTGTTTCCACACGTTTGGGAGTCGTGTTAGATACTGGCTCACAATGCATAACCCATACCTGGTGGCTGTACATGGGTATGAGACAGGTGTGCATGCTCCTGGAGAGACAGGGGGCCCGCCTGGCTCACTCATTGTGGCCCACAACCTGATCAGAGTAAGTCAGACAGGCTCAGTTATCTGTGCTTATTTTATGCTGTAGCTGTCTTGACTGTAAACAACACCACATGAAGAACTGTCTAATGATATAGGTCATCTGAAACTTTGAACCCATGAAGCTGTTATCAGTTTATGATGGTCAATGAATGTTTGCGTTCTCCAGATGTTCATGAGGCCTCAAGACAGTGAAGCATGAGCAGACTTCACCAGTGCACTGATATTTTATAGCAATCAAATTAACTCAATAAAGCCAAAACTAATTTTCATTTATTGGATTGTAACATGCACCTAAGTGCAGAGCCTGAATGCTCACCTTTAATATGGTTCAAAAATCAGCTGATCATATTTGACAGATTTCTGATAAGTAAACAGTACACTTAAGAGACACTCGGGTCAAAGTCCACCACATCAGCACTTTTGTGTTGGAGAGAAACACTGTGTGACAGGAAGTCATGGAGATATGCTTCATTAATAATCACTTAGGTCTATGCAGTTGAGAGCCCAGCCCACATGTACAGACAAATGCCGAGCAGATAGTATGAGCAAATAATAATTCTCTGGTGCCTAATAGATAGTTTTGAGAAATACTCTTCTCTCCATGAATCCATTACCTGTCTGTCTCTCCATGTAATGTAATGTAATGCTCCAGATGTTTTTTCGTTAACATTAAAACTATTGAATTTACAAGAAGGTGCCGCCTTGCTACAGATTATGCTCTCTGTGGATGCTTTAAAACTCTGCACTCTTGCCAGGAAAGCCGTGACAGTGTGAGCCTGCATGAAAAAACATTATTCATGCATTTTGTTGTCCACACCTGTCCTCCTACTGTTGCATGTCAAAATGTATTAAGTGACAACTATTTTGATCCTGTTGTTGACAGCAGTACAGTTTATCATAATAATAAATCTAATCTGATTTTCAGGCACATGCCAAAGCATGGCACACCTACAACATCCACTTCAGACCAACTCAGAAGGGTAAAGTATCCATTGTTCTGGGATCCCACTGGGTTGAGCCTCCACGAGGCCAAGCCACAGCATCCAGTGTTGAGCTTTGCCAGCAATCAATAGAGGCTGTGCTTGGCTGGTTTGCGAACCCTGTCTTTGGAGATGGGGACTATCCAGCCTCTATAAAAATCAAACATGGGGCTCTGCTGCCCACATTCACCCCTGAGGAGAAGCTGTGGGTGCAGAAAACAGCTGACTTTTTTGCTCTGTCCTTTGGTCCTAACAACCTCCGTTTGGGCCGCGACCTGGTCCAGTATGGACAGACTGTGACCCCGGATCTAAGGCGCATACTGAGCTGGATAAAGCTGGAGTATGGGGATCCGAGGGTTCTGGTGGCTGAGGGGGGGTGGTACTCCGAAGCAAGTGTGGGAATAGAAGACACAAGGGCCATCTATCTCATGAAGAATTTTATGAACCAGGTCTTGCAAGGTGAGTGGAGAACTGGAGAGAACAAACAAGTATGTAATGTAATGAATTCATCATGAAAGAACCATGTGCACTCATTTTCTCTCTCTCTTAACATTGTGTTTTTTTCACAGCTATTAAATTTGATAGTGTGCAGGTGTTTGGCTACACTGCCTGGTCATTGGTGGATGGATTTGAGTGGAATTATGGCTACAATGTTCGACGAGGCCTTTTCTATATTGACTTCAGTCAACCAAACCGAACCAGAACCCCCAAGACCTCTGCTCTGTACTTCCAGCGTGTTGTCGGTGACAATGGTTTCCTTAGTGATCAAACCTCCAGAGAGGTCAAAGGCTGTTTCCCTTGTGACTTTCACTGGGGTATTGCTGACTCCACCTTACAGGTGAGAAGACAAGAGTACGATTTTACAGCAGGAGATGCTCAGTAACGCCTCTGATATTCTTCTGTCTCTTTTTGGTGTTGCAGGTCCACTTCTACCCCTTCTCACCACAGTTCACTGACCCCCATTTGTACAGCTGGAACCTGACAGGAGATGGATCATTACGTCCAGTTCCAGGGGAGAAGGTCCGCACGAGACCAGCCCAGTGCACTGATTATTTAGCAATCCATGGTCATCTTCGTCTGTTTGCATCCACTGGGGCATCTCATTACCGCTTCGCCTTAAACTGGTCTTTGATCTTACCCCAAGGAGACCTCTCTAATGTGAACACTGAGGCTCTGAGGTAGAAATACACACAGTTCAACCTATTTTTAATTCACAAAGATAGTGCCTACTGTCTTTATCTGTTGTAGTTTATTTACAACATTTAATTTCCAAATATATGCTCTGTTTCTCATTGTTATTACATCTACAAGGTACTACCGCTGTGTCCTGACTGAGCTCAAGAAGCTGAACCTGGAGGCCGTTGTAAGTCTCTACTACCCGACACACAGAGCTCCGAATCTGGGCCTGCCTGGGCCATTGCATGCCTCTGGGGGTTGGCTCAACAACAGCACAGTTGAAGCTTTTCAGGAATATGCAGCACTCTGCTATCAGCAGCTGGGGTACTGGGTTCGATACTGGATCACTATCAATGAGCCTAACAGGCTCATAGATGTTTATTTCAATGGGAATGAAAAGCATCACGCAGCTCATAATCTTCTTCTGGCTCATGCAAAAGCCTGGAGGTTATATGAGAGGGAACATTATAGTCAGCACAGAGCACTGGTGTCACTTGCACTACATGCTGACTGGGTCGAACCCGCCAACCCCTTTCTGGACTCACACACAGCAGCAGCACAGAGATTCCTTCTGTTTGAACTTGGTCGCTTTTTAGACCCTCTGCTTGGAACTAGAAAGGAGGAGAAGCATAACAAGAAGGGACACCCAAAAGAGATGAAACCATACCTGAAGGAGAGAGCTCAAACAGTGGGCTTACCTCCTCTGCATAGTTTTACTGAGGCTGAGGAGAACGAGCTGAGAGGGGCTTTGAGTTTTATTTCTCTGAATCACTTTACCACCCGTTTGGTAGCTCCATATATCCAAACACAGGCCAATTTCCAGCAGAAACAACCCCCTGATCATGACTGTCAGATCCTTTCTGATCCCACCTGGCCCTCATCAAGTCTAGGGCAGGCTCTTGTACCCTGGGGCCTTCGGAAGATCCTAAACTGGGTGAGCCAGCGATATGGAGGGGCTCTCCCTATTATTATCACAGCCAGTGGTGTTGATGATCAGGCTCCTGTTGAGGATAAACTCAGACAGCACTACCTCAGGAGCTACATGCAAGAAGCTCTCAAAGGTGAGTCGTGCATTTCATCTCCAACAGCCTGCCATGTTATATACCTCTTTGATCCAGAGTGTGCTCTGTAATTGTATTTCAGTAGAACCAAAATGGTGCTCTGTAGTGTGAAGAATCACATCAGCTCTTCAGGCAATACAGATTTTATGACTATATTGCTTCTTGCTATT
Source organism: Selene dorsalis (assembly GCA_900303245.1). Lineage (NCBI taxonomy): Eukaryota > Metazoa > Chordata > Actinopteri > Carangiformes > Carangidae > Selene > Selene dorsalis. Next base: position 34,921 of record OMNW01014047.1, read on the forward strand.
ACCCACCTTTTATGAGGAACCATGAAGATAATAAAAACAGTGAGGAGGGCAGAAAAGCACAGCAACAGTACTGATCAGTGTCTTCACACTCTGCTCTTTATGGCTCTCCCGTGTTTGCTCATAAAAACATGTTTTCTAACATAGGTCTACCATCAAACATGCATTCATAATATCTGATTTGTATTTTCAATAGCAAAATTGTTTTTATTCTTTGTTATACCTTTCTACCAGCTCGCCAGTTAGATGGGGTCAACCTGCAGGGTTTCTATGTGTGGAAATTGCAAGATCGACATGTTCCCCAATTCGGGCTTTTCACTTCACCCCAACATCAATCCAAAGCCAAGGCCTCCATCGCTGCCTACAGAGAAATCATCACTCAGAGTGGTTTCCCAGAGGATGATACTGTGCAGACCTGCGCATTCAATAAGTTGGATGAGCCTTGCTCTGTTTGCGCATGGATGTTGAACAACAAACTGATGGTGGTTTTCGGAGGCTGCCTCGTGATAACAGCTCTCATGCTGGCAGCACTCGTCATCTTTGTCGTCGTCACCAAGAGAAATCAAACAAGAGGCAGGAGCAGGAGGGTGAACAGGATGAGCAGGAGGAGGAGAAGAGAAAGAGTGCCTGTGTGCACATGTCCACCTGTCATAAAGTATTGACTGTAAAAGAGGTCTGCAAAAAAAATGTTATTGACAGAAAGTGTCCATGATGTATAATTGTGTCTGGTCTAAGTCTTGTTGTGTTGTCAGTTTAGCCACAATCACAAGGAAAAGTATTGACATGTTTGACATGGCTATTTAGATGAAGGGCAATCAGACAGGGCAATTGTGTAAGCTATTTTGTTTGTGTATTAAATGACCATGAGATAGTACAAGATTTTTTCTATTGTACTTTTACTAAATTAATTGTGTGAGTTTTGTGGTTTACATTAATGTTGACCTAATTTTTGATCTTCACTGTGGACAAAATGTGTCAGTGTCATGATACCATTATTGTAATAGAGTCAGTTATGATTTGCATTTTAGTATAGATCAGACATAAATGTAATCTTATCATATTGTATATTATATGTGACGGGATTAGCTAAGATTCAATTGTGGATTTCATCAATTTTGTTAGAGAGTTTAAAAATAATGTTTTCAAGTGGTATCCACTTCATTCAAGGAAATGTGATACTGACTGTCAATCTCCATGGGGCAACGATGCCCCCTAATGTCACTCTTTGTAGACTTGATGAAGCACACTGTAAAATGCTGGGCTGTCCTTTATTGGGACAAATGTCAGAAGTACCGAAAATGTGCACGTGTTTCCAGTGATGAAGCATCGTAAACTTTTTTACTGTGCATTTTAATGGAGGATGATTGTCACACACCTGGATGACTGCATCTCCATGACTTTGGATTAATAGTTTAAATATTTAAATTGTTTTTTGTTTTTTTTTAAATAGTTCAAGAAAAGTAATATATGCTTCTCTGTGGGTCTCTATTCTCAATAATTTGTCAATTAATTTTCACTATTTTCCACACCGAGTTATCCCTGATAATCAGGGAAAAGCAGCTGCACATTCTACCTGTGAACTCACTGGAAAGCAGCTGAGTCTCCATAATGAAAAGACAGCAGCAGATACTGTTAAAAAATAAAAATAAAAACTTTAAGAGAGAATTGTGGACCAAAAGTAAATGATCACATAATGATTACAAGTAATCTGCTAGTAACTGTGTGAAAGTCCCATTTACTATTTATATTTGTTCTGACTTCACCTTTATTTCGGATTAAAAGATTGTAATAGAATAACACACTGACCTTGTTTGTCAATATTATAACAGCAGCAGCAACAACAACAACAATATTGATAGAATAATAATAATAATGATTTATGTCGCTATTATTTTTATTATTACACAATAGAATATTCATTATGAACAGACCAGCCAATGGCAGAAGGCGTTCAGGATGGCAATACAGATCACATGACCCCTTCTCCTCCAGACTGCATGCAGTTTGGTATTAAAATGTTTTCAGTACCACCAACCATTGTGTTGTTATACATTTGAGATGACAGATACACGTTGAGCGCTTTTTAACGCACTCTTGCCTCGCATTGATAACCGGGACCGAAGGCACTCGCGGTAAACGACGGTACAGCTGTTCATTTTTTTGAGGTTGTGCCCAAAGAAAGTGCAGAGCTCCTGTGGGCAGAGGAAGCTAGCTAACGTTAGTCAGGTCGGACGGCGGCGAGGCCCCAACCGCGGACGGTAACACGGGGGAACCATGGCCAACATCGCAGTTCAGAGGATAAAACGGGAATTCAAGGAGGTCCTCAAAAGCGAAGAGGTTGGTTGTCTTGTTCGTCCGTTAAAGTAACAGCTCGTGTTTCTTTTTCTTTCTGTGACTACGGGCTGAATGTGAGTGACGCGTCGCTGGCTCAGCTGTCAGCTAATCACCGAGCCGCTAGCTGCAGCTAACTGACTCCGACACCGCTGTGCATCCGGCTTCACAGTCAGCTACCACCGTTAGCTGTGGATAAGCCACTGTGGAGGGGGAGTTGAAGCCCGCTAAAGTTACTGGGTCTTGAAAACATCTGAAACAGATCCTTAAATGAGTTGAGGCTAAAGTTTATGATGCTAAGTGAACGTCATTGGCTAGCTTACCATGCCTTCTGTAGTCACTAAGCTAGCTGGGTTAGCCATAGCAAAGATAGTTTGGTGTGATTCGCCTGTAGCGTTTAAGTTGTACTCCTCTAACATGTGCCCTCCTGGCTGTGTATAGGCTCCCCCCCCTCCCAGGTTACAATAGCGGCTCCAGTATATTAAAATCCGTGAGATGTGTGCAACAAGTTGAGTTCAACTTTGGCTAATGCTGCAGAGGGGAGGGGGTGTCAACTTCTGCTGCATAGGCAGGTCTGAAGTTTGACAGCGAGCTAGCTCAACACTTTGCAGTTGGCCTGTCTGCTGAAGTTAAAATGCGTGTTTTGCCTTTTTCAACCTTTCAGACGAGCAAAAACCAGATAAAGGTGGATCTGGTGGATGAGAACTTCACAGAACTTAAAGGGGAGATAGCAGGGCCACCTGACACACCATACGAAGGTGAGGGGCTCGATTAGACACTCTGCTGTATGCTAACCTGTATGCATGGTTGCACAATTTGTTTGTGATATTGTATGTCACTGTAATCAGTTTCATTTTGAGAGGGCCTCACCACCTAACCAATCAAGAGTTGTTGTTTTTTTAATCCTTAATATAATCCAAATCAATCTGTATTTTATCAGTTCCTTTTTATTGTGTGTGTGTGTTAAGTATCTCTATCCTGACTGTGTGATACTTCTCATATCTTCCAGGCGGTAGATATCAACTAGAAATTAAAATTCCAGAGACGTATCCATTCAATCCGCCCAAGGTAGGTATTGATAACTGTTATTGTTACTCATATATAACCCTTTGTTTGTGATCATTGACTCTAGAAAAAATTCCATTACTGTGCTAATCTGCAAATGATCTTCTTCTGCCTACCTCATTTAATCTCTCAGGTGCGGTTTATCACAAAGATCTGGCATCCCAACATCAGCTCAGTCACAGGTGCAATATGTCTGGACATTCTCAAAGACCAGTGGTGAGTGAATATTCGCCGGCATTCTTGACATTCTTCATCGTACATCCATCATGATACTTTTCTAGTCATGTGAGACAGTACTTCCCCTACCAAACCACAAAGTCACAGACTAGATGCTTCTAATATCACCTCTGTAGCCACTGGATGACATTTATCTTCTTGTTAATAATTGAAAAATTATAACTTAAACCTTTGCTGTCCCATATGACCTGATCAGAACTCCCACTTATTATGATTATGGTATTTAAACTAAATTTAGCTTGTCCACTATTATGCTGAGAATTGAAAATGCTCTTCAACTTAGCTAGTAAAGATTTTGGGAAACGCATAGGTAGGTGTTGAGTCCACATTAAGATGTGCTAAATATTGATATGTATTGTGTGTCCTTTCAGGGCAGCAGCTATGACTCTGAGGACGGTCCTCTTGTCACTACAAGCCTTATTGGCAGCCGCAGAACCAGATGACCCACAGGATGCCGTGGTAGCCAATCAGGTGAGTGTGCATGTGTTCAGGGTTTTCCCTGGGGGTTTTTTGAGACCAAGGTGGCAAAGTCTTGTACGGGGGGGACACCGGAGGGAGAAGCAGGTCGGAGGTGCAAGAAAAAACAAGCACGTTGCACCGAATGCGCGTCGCTACGGTGTCGCTTTAGGTTGTGAGCGCGGCCAGAATCACCCAGGAGGCCTGGTGTTTCCGTAGGAGGCAAACACCATGGTGTTTATGTTCTGACTTTTGGTGGACAAATTTACTGTGGATATGTATTTCTTTTTCTGATAGTGTATGTAATATAATATTAATAATTAAAAGGTATTAGGCATCATGGATTGACATTGGGCTTTGAACTGTTGGTCATGGAGAAAAGACACTTGATTAAGTCGCTTGGAACTCAACAATGAAAACTAGGTGGACTAATGTGTACTGTGAACATACTAAATTTAACTATAAATATGATGTTCCCCTGGACAAAACTGTTGCTCACTAAAACATGCAAGAGCTCTCAAGTCTGCCATTGTGCTAGTTACAAGCTGAGTAAGTATCACTTAGTTGGGTACAATTAGTGTCATAAAATTATTACTCTTTTAACATGAAACAAGATAAATTAACACAAGCAAAGTAAATATTTTTCTGTTCAGTTGTGCATGTTAGATCCACCTGTGTATGACTCTGGATTGTTGCCTAAAATTGCCTTAATATGTGTTCATGCGTTATTAATTTGTCTGTGCCGCACTCCAGTTTGTGGTTACAAGCATTATTCAGTGCAGTGCCGCTAATGTGAAGCTCTTGTGAAATATCATGCAGGCAGTAGTTTTTTTGCCCATCGCCTGTGTTGCCTATTGAAAAGATGATCCTATTTTTTTAAAACATAAAACACATTCATACAATCAGTTAAACAACAGACCTGTATCACTTAGAGAAAATATGATTTACCATAGTCAGTAATTACTTTTATTCATGGTGATGTTCATGTTTGTCAGCACAGTCTCTATGACTGAATGATAATCTGTTGGTCACTTGTCTAGTATGCAGTAGAAACCCAAGGCTGTTACACATTATCTTCTCGTACACCTGCACTGAAAAACCTGCATGAACATTTGACATTAACAATTTTTGACTAGTCTTCTTGTTTGCTATTTAATAACGCTTTTTGAAAAAGGTATGCTCAGTCCAAAATTAAAATGAAGCTGCATAACAGTTCAATTGCTAATAGTTTATCTACACTGGCTTTATATTTCAACAGTGCACAAAAAAAAACAGAAACGAACTGATCAGCCCTGGGCAGATCTCAGTAGACTGCAGCTGGGTGGGTTGATGTGTCTCTGAGTGTGTCAGCAGCCTTGAAATCTTGCAGAACACTTTTATTGGCAATCTGTTGTGCAGTCACATATGAACAATGATAAAGGTGGACAGTAGGTGCACCACTACTCTTGTGCTCATAGGCATCTATATGCTCAGGAATATAAAACAAACTGTTTCCACCCTCTTAGACTTACACTTTGCATTATTTTACAACTGTGACACACAGTAACCAGTCTCCTTTCTTGATTAATTCATCAGCTACTACTTGATCAGATATACAGCCAGCAAGTACAGAGACCAGGAGGAACACTTGTTTTCTTTCTGACCAAGAGTCCAAAACTCCAAAATGTACAGTTTACTGTCAAGAAGGAGAGCCACTTTTTGCTATTTTAGCCTGAAAGTTGGTGTAATTGATGATCAGAGTTGTCGCCAATCGTTTTATAGTTGTTAATAACAGTTATCAGCTGTTGTAACACTGCAGTAGATGTAATAAAGACTTTTTCGACAGTGATCAGCAGAACGTATAAAAAGTGAAAATAAAGCTCTAAAACTTTATCTAAACTAAGTATAGAAGTAAAAAGTTTTGGTTGTTGACAGTGGCGTGCTGAACCCGTCTCATCCAAACGCCCTATGTTTCCCTTTCACCCACTCAGTACAAGCAGAACCCAGAGATGTTCAAACAGACAGCGAGGCTCTGGTCTCATGTCTATGCAGGAGCTCCTGTCTCCAGTCCGGAGTACACACGCAAAATAGATAAACTCTGTGCCATGGGCTTTGAAAAAGTAAGTATTTTTAAACTTGAGTCCTCCCCTGCTGTGCATCGCTCTGCTGAATTCTACGGCAGAATAAAACTGTGGTTCTGACGGCTTTTTTGCCTTTTCTCTCCCTAGAATGCAGTAATAGTGGCGTTGTCGTCGAAATCCTGGGACGTGGAAACAGCGACAGAGCTACTGCTCAGTAACTGAATCTTGACACCCCCTTCATCTTCCTCTCGATCCCTATCTTCCCTCCTCACACATACACACCCTCTCTCCTCCAAAACTCCAGCTGTCTGAAGGCGTCTCTCCCTCTGTCGTACCCTCTGTTTCACAGTGGACTCCTCAACCTCCACACTTCTCCTCCTCTCCATCCCACCCTCCTTTATCCCCTCTGTGTGGCATCTCTCCTCCCCGCTCATCACCTCTGCTGTACCACACTCCAATCAGTCGCTCTGTGAGCTCTTATCTCTGGTTTCTTTATCATTCAACATTCCACTCAACTCTACAATCAAAAGTCCAACCACAGCTCACCCTCTTTGAAGCATATGCCAGACTTAAGACCCTGCCCACGCCCGCCAGTCTGCTAACTTTTCTGGCTGTGTCCAAGAAGAGGCTGGCAGCAGCTCATCCTTGCCTATGCAGTGCATTTAACTTAAGTTGTCAAGACCTTTGTAGGAGAGAGTCAAGCCATTCAAGGAGGCTCTTTTGGACCTGGTCCTGATTTTTACACACTTGGATCTTGTTTTCTAAACAGGGATTAAGCAGTCCTCGACTTTTAATGTGGTATCTCTAGGGCAAATTTCTTGCGCTGTGTCCCAACATGACTACCATCATTCGTCCATCCTTACGCTGTTAACACTCCATGCTTTCAGATATTGAGGGCACTATAAAGTGTAAACATTTTCCACTTTAAATTTGGATGTTAAAATAAAACTGTGATAAAGTTAATTTAGTGCACCAGGTAGAAAATATAGAGTTACTCAGATGTGGAATAGGATGAGGCTTATTCCCTGTTCTGGAAACCAGCTCATAAAGTGTCACTGAGGTGTAGCCATACTTATTTCCATACCACGGTTTCTCCCCTTCGACTCTCTGATCAACCCAAAGCTCCCGCTGCAAACCATAGTTCCCACCCCACCTCACACACACACCGGTTCTCAACATGGCTTACGTCACCTGTCCCTTTCCCTACATTTTTAAGAAAACATTTATTTGGTTTTTGCCTCCTACAGGAATACATTTGGATTCTTGTTTTTAAATTGAGAGAGAAACAAAACAAACAAAAAAACATGTTCAGCAGTAACAACAATCTGTCACACGACTGAATGGAAATGGTTCCAAACAAGTTTAAAAAATATTGCATCATCTTAACTACGCCAACAGATAAATATGTCAGAAATGATTCATCTGTAAATAAAGATATTAAAGTCTGTGTAAATTAATCCACACTCTCGTTTCTTTTTGTGTTGCCTCTCAAAGACACACATGAGTTATCAGCTGAAATAACTACCCCACCCCCCAGATATAAGACATGGAGATGTAGCTAGAACAAATCGAGAAATATAACCCTCAGTGCTAGTCAAGTTCAATCCCAGTCACATGATGAATCGAGGCACTGCTTGTTGTTAAGGATCCAGCAGGTGTCTATAAGCTCACTGTGCAGCGCTAAATTTAAAAAAGACCAACAGAAATCAAATCTGCAGAGAATTACATTACCAGTCAAAAAGGAGCCAATAAACCTATTTAGATGAAGAATGTGCATGCAGACGAACTGGAGAACGGATTATTCATATAGTTTTTCTTCCTGTAAAGTAGTACTACTCAGCTGTGTTAAGTTCCACATTTTCACCATCACTTGTCACGACGTTCGGATCACCCTTGCTCATGGTGATGGAAACTGAGGATGAGCACATTAACAGATGGCGTGCTTGCTAGCGTGTTGCGATATACTGAATCTCTCCAGGAACCCTGGCAGTAATCTGAAGGTTGTATTTCAGCCCACACGCTCGCACCTCAGAGGAAAGAAGCTGCCACTTGATGTGTTTATGTCTGCTGATCAACAGCAGTATGTAGCATAGATCCCTCAGGTTTTCCCAGGCCTCCCTGGTGACAAAATCTTGTTTCATATTCTGGATGTTGGCATATTTCTCCAGCTTATCTACCATCTGGAACTCCTCCAAGCATCCCAGAGCAGAGAGCTGAATATACGAGACTGTAAACGAGCATTCTGCGTGGCTCATATAATGACCCTGAGGTAATCACTTTCCATTAAAATGCACACAAAATAAATTAACTAACTGCATTATTAAAGTGTTGAAGCTTCTGCAGGCCCTACATCACCATAGCACACCTCCAATTGCTGTTTAGGCTTGGGCACGAAAGAAAATGAAGGTTGGGCTTTTAAAAAAACATCTTTTATTGCAGCATAACTCAATATTTCAAAATCAATTTTGCATATTTGTGCTTTTGTAAATTTGGATGATCATTTTTACAGCTCTGCGTTAGGCAGGGTTATATTTGAAGGCAGTGTAAACCAATAATGTCAGTGTAGCTTCCTCAGCACTCCTTCCATCACCATTTGTTTTGTTTTTATGTCTCTGCTGGTCAGAGCTGTGGCTGAGGGTGAGCACGACATCTCGGGAATACCTAAGGGAATTTCATCAAATTCACTTGGACTCATAGACGAACTGATGAGATTATGGTCAAAAATCAAGGTCACGCTGACTGTGGTATATAAGGAAAGACTGGAGGCATTTCATGACATCTGGCACAAACCTTCGCTTTAGATGTAATGGAAATTCAAGTTTTTAATGTTTAACCGCTTCCTTCATGAATCATGGAGCTTCCCAGCCATACACTGTCTGACCCCCATGCTGCTGCGAAGGCCCTCGTCTGCAGACTTATTCAGCGAGCACTTTATAACCTTTTATTTAGGAGTTCCATACAACTGCTCTTGGGAGCTTAGTGAGCCTTGAACATTTAGTAGTATTGGCATTTTGAATTTCTCACAGTGATCCATTCCAACTCATCCTGAAATAACAAATATCTGTATAACATAAAACTGTTTTCACTCACATTTTTTCTTAAAGCACTAATTAAAAACATGATGGAAGATGCTCAGTGAAGTGGCTCTCAAGTCATGTCTGATTTTATCCGATCACTGCTTTATAAATTACAAAGATACATTTTAATTTGCATTAATGTGCCTTTACTGTTCGTTACTGGTGGTGGTGCAGCTTTGATGCATCAACAGTCTGAACCAAAAAGACAATCCACATTCCTGTTCAGATTTGTAAATACATAAACAGTAAATTGTTCTGACTTTAAGAGACAGCATGCAGAAAGAGATTCAACTTGTATTAAATTGAAAAAGAATCTTATTTGTGTTATTAATATTCATTATTACAAATATAACCAAAATGTTAATTCCCATATTTCCTGCCCCATACCCAGGGAGTTGTGGTGTTGGCAGTGTGTTACTCAGACGGGACCAGCAGCCCACCTGGCAGCAAGCGTTTGATTGACAGCTTAATAGCCCAGTGTGTGGTGAGGCGATGATTCACGGGCATCCTGTTTCTTTCGGTCTGCTGCTGCTACGTGATAGCCGGAGTTTTATTCCGTGTCTCGGTCAGCAGACATGCTTCCTCCCCCGCCAAGCAGTAAGAGCTGGTCTCAACACAATGATGACCAGATGAAACGGCGCCCTGCTATGAGCAAAGGAGTTCAGTCTGGGTTGAACTGGCATCATGTAGGTCTGTCAGGGGATGAAGTCCAGGGCCTGTGGATTTGTGGTCCCACTTACTTTTTATTTCTTCTCAGAGGTATTCAGAAATGTTGAAGATGATCCCAATATTCTGTCTGGCGATGCTGCTTCCTGAAGGTGAGTCAGACATGAGCTCAGTCCGTCTCTGTGCTGTCATTAATCATTTGAACAGATTGTGCTGCTGTGAACTTAAACAAACACAATGATGATGATGATGATGATGATTCAGGGGCATCTGGTTAAAAACAACAAAAAAAAGGGAGGAAACATCAGAAGTTTATGGATATTATCTGCATTACCACAATATCTGCATTGTCTTTCAAGTAAAGAAAAGTTTCTAGTTGTTGAATTTTGTGTAGCTATGCCTTTCAAACCATTTAATCAAATTATCTAAAGTTGTTTGCTGATTTATTAACATTTTGATATCTAAACCCAATGTACAATATTCATTCAGCCAATTAAAAAATGAAACAAAAACTAAATAATTATTTCTGCAATAGTTTAACAATAATATATAAGTTGTA